>JAHKKF010387293.1:0-13728 GCA_019740295.1 Labeo calbasu | reverse complement strand
AAAGAAATAAAAGAAACAATAAAAATGTACTGACCCCAAACTTTTGAACGGTAGTGTATATCCATGCAATTCCTGGTGGTTAACATCAAATCCTGCTCTGCACAATTTTTCTTTATTTCTTTCTTTTTTTTTTTTTCAATATTCTCTTTCACCCATATACCACATTAGGGCATATTGACTGTAATTAGCTGTTGAAATGCAGCATATCATTAGGTTTCTATTAGCATGTTAGTTCAAACGGCTTGCGCTTTTTTACCTTGCATTATTTTACACACATAAATGTGATTAGCAATACAGAAACCTCTGTTAACACACTTACTAGGTTATCAGGATTAAGATCTGTCATATAAGGACTGGGTGTAAACTACAACAAAGCACATGCCAGGAACATACTGTCCAAAAACTGTTACATAATGCAGGCTAGCCCCAACCAGCTATTGCAGCGTTGCTAAGAAATCATGTTTGTCAGCAGAAATATTGGATAGGTTCCACTCCCAATGTGAGGGTCACTGCACTGACCCTTAACTTCACATCCTCTGACTGGCAGCACAAAATGAAGATGAAATTGACTATAAAGCAGCTGTGTCATGTTGTAATGATTTCTAACATTAAATACAATGAAAACCCATTAACCAACTCATGATCAATGTAATATCTATATACTTTTATGCGTGAAATGTAATCAGTAGTGGCCACAATATGGCTCAATTGCAAAAGATAGATAGATAGATATGGGGGTTTACTGTCTGTTCATACTGTGTCAAAGACTAAATATCAAGGCAGGGGTTTAAGTTCACAGCGAAATGTCACTAAGCTGGAAAATGAATCTGTCTTTAGGAAGGACCCGGTAAATCTTGCTCTTAATACCTCCGGTCTATGAGTAGATTGTCACACTGGGAAATGTGAATGGGAAAAACAGGAAAATTTCACTTTATGGGTCAAGAGTGAACCTCTTGTTTTACAAGAGATAGCAGGTATCAGAAAGACTTAACAAGGCCTATATGTATAGTGTACTGAAGAACATTGTGTGGTGAGATTTTGAGTTGTAATTATAATTCTCATGAGCCAGTGATCTCATATAAATCTGAGTATATACATCCAAATATGAATAAATACTAATGCATGTGGATGAATACTAATGCATATGGATTATTCCATATACACGTAATACAGTGATGTGTTTCACTAGTTATTATGTTTAGGCTTCAGTAAAAGACTGGAATTGGTTCCTCTGTAAACATGTTTTCTCTTTTATCATAATCTGAGTTACTTTTTTCCCCAGAAAAATAATGTGACCTATTTAAAGGCATCATGGAACTGGTGCATGGTTTCGTAACCATTCTTGCTAAGATCTGAACAATCTGCATTGGTTACATTTTTGTTTCAAACACAATTGTTCCCAAAACAGCCCAGAGTGGCACAGATACCGAGTGTTTACTGTTAAGAAATAAACAGAAAAGAAATAAACAGTCTCTAGGAAAACCTCAAAGCAGAACAACAAACCTGGGTGGTCACTTTGGATAAAGAACTAATATGAAACATTGGCACTTGGCACTGGAAGTAGTCCTAAAAAAAATACTTTTTTCTAAAAGTTGCATATGTAATGAAGTGCCTTTCAATGAGAAAAAAAAAAAAAAAAAAAAAAATTTAGTAATGTAATGTAATTAATTTAATCCATCCAGGGTATTTCTCCAGTATCCACACTACAAAGAACAAGATGGATTTTTGAGATTAATGTGGACTAGTTTGGTGATTTGTTGTGCATATATGGTTTACATCCTGTAATCTGTTTCAAATGGACATCATAAATGTCTCAAATGGCTCTCTAAAACAAAACAAATGTAGTCATTTTTGATGGGAGTTTTGATTAGTACAAAGCATATGCTTTTTGTGCATTTATTGTCCTGTCTCACAGCTGCACTGAATTGGTGAAGGCATTAGGATTGAGTGAGTTGTTTTCTTTTTTCTTCTTTCTTTTTTGGAAATGATGACCTACATTTTGGTCTGTTAAATATACTGTCATGTATTTATTACTTCCTTTGAGTTAATGTTAAATGTGTATGATCAAACTAAGCTCATTTTAACACACTTTCTGTAGTTTCTATTAATATTTCTGTTAGTCCATTGTGACCAAATGGACTGACATGTGAGACAACTCAAATGAACAATGAGGGATGGATGACAGAAACTGACCCCAGATTGAGACAGGCATAAAACGCATGTTAAAGACATTAGATGTCGCAATCCAGTTGGGTCAAAGCCCGATTTTCAACAGTGGAATATTAAAAACCCTTAAAGTAAGCTCTCAGAAATGAAACTGGTTTGCAGAAAAACCACATCCAAACAGCTCTCAGCAAATTAAGTGTCAAGAAACTGGAGAGAATTTGAAAAGGGTGAGGGGCAAAACGTGAGCATGTGGAAGCAATTACTGGCTGCAGGCGGGATCTGTTAGCTTTCGGCTTACTGGGTGCCTCCACACTGCTGATCCACCAGCCAAGTCTGTTTCCACAATCAACCAACCCCATAATACTACCTCCTCAGCTGACTGCGAAACCCTCAGGAGCCTTATAATGCTGCTTTCTCTATGCATCTCTGGTCGGGAGAGGGAAAAAAGTGTGAATCTTGATTCAAACAGTGACTCGTTTGCTGAGAAATCCCACATGGAGTTGTAATGCAGAGCGTGGAGAGCTCGATACTACATCTGGGAGGGGTCAGGAGGTTACTGATATTGCTAGACCGTGGGGACTGCTGGAAACGCATAAATAGCTGGAAGACACACAGTAATCTTGCAGTCTTCCTCTGAATGCCTGGGCACAGGTGACCTCCACTCAGTTCTTCTGCAGGAAACCTCATCTGTCTCTGCAAACCCTGTAAGTGCTTTCTTTAACTACATGTTTTATTCATGCTTCACAATGTTGAACTGCTTCTGCTTTATTATGATAAATTCAAATCCTTTTTTAGGGCATATGCATGTAAAGGTAGTATTTTATATAACAAATACATTAAATACTACTGTATATACATACTACTTTAATTCTGTTTTGAATATAATAATCTCTAAATAAAATATAGGTCATGGTGCATGAAGTTGGATAATAATATAAATGAATGTACCAATATTTTATCGAGTATAGCTTAACCAATTTCAACAAATTATGCAGTTTCATTTCCAATCCTTCTTTTGCTGAATATTTAATGAAAGACAAGTGATTCACAGACAGTGAATTCAGTTCTCCTGACCTACATTCTTTCCTTCTTAGTCAGTGTAAGACACAAGTTATACCCAGTTACTCATAGAAGAGCTTATGTAAAGTGTTTAATTTCCCTGTTTTACCATTGTCATATAGTTTTGTATTGAAAGGAGTGGTCCAAAGCGTTCAAACCTGGTTATGGCATGCATCTACATGCCTGGTAAAACAGTTTATTGTTCCCTCATAGAACCAGCATGGAAAAGATGACATCTTTGGAAGTGAACTGCTGGTTGCGGTGGCTTACCGTGACTCTGGCCCTGCTGAGTGGAGTCCCTGCAATGCCAGTCGACGTGGACCACGTGTGCATGGCGCCGTCGGCAGCCAAGTACAGACTGACGTTTACCGGCCAGTGGACTCAGACTGCCTTCCCCAAACACTACCCCCTGTACAGGCCACCTGCTCAGTGGTCCCCCATCATTGGTGAGTGGGCTGCTCTTATAAGTAAGAACAGCGTAGTAGTAAAAATTATTATTTTAAAAATGTTTAACATTTGCTGCACCACTTTTTGGGTCTATTCAACCAAACCTTTCACATTGTTCCTGTTAAGGTGGTTTGACCCAGTAACATTGGTCCCTCTGAAGGAAGTCAAAAGGTTATGTGATATACATAAATACTTGCCATCGCAGAAGTGTTTTTGGTTCCCCAATAAACCTTTCAGAGAACAGTTCTTAAAAGTACCATTTTTCTTCTTAATGTAACAAACATTTTGATAATCTGGAGAACTTTTTTCCCATATAAAGAACATTTAGTGCAGTGGAAAGTTTTCATAGATGTTAAAGGTTCATGGAGCCATATATGCCATATATATATATATATATATATATAAGTTTCAACAGGGTTTTAGAAGCTTATTAGCCAATGTGCATATTTTCTGTATGGCTACTCACTGATCACTATTGGATTCTGGAATACTAACATTATTGATAACTTTCTTATAGATTTCTGTACAGTATCACAAAAGTATATAAACTGATTGTATTTGCTTTGGGGATGCCAAAATAAACTGGGTTACTCAAGATGACATGATGCTAAAATTTTTTCTATAAAAAGTCAATTAAAAGCAAGATAATGATGGTAGTGCTTGAGTAGCATGTTATGCACTGAAGAAGTGGTACACACTGAACTGTCGTTTTCATTTTAGGAGTAACTCACAGCTCAGACTATCACATCTGGCAAAGGAACGAGTACGCCAGTAATGGGGTGAGAGAGTTCTCTGAGAGAGGAGAGGCTTGGACCCTGATAAAGGAAGTGGAGGCAGCTGGGGAAAGGATTCAGAGTGTCTATGGCCTCTTCTCAGCGCCAGCTGTGGTTGGAGGAACCGGTCAGGCAACCACAGAATTTGAGGTCTATACAAGACACTCTTTAGTAAGTACGCTCTGCACTGCAGTAGGTTAAAGCAAGGACAAGCCTGAGCTTCTCTTCAGCACCAAATCATAGCCCTTCGTATGATGTATTTTTATGCACTTTTTGCAACTGTATGACACTAAAATAAAAAAGGTTTCTGGGTTGGCTGGTCAGGCTAAAACATCACCAACAGGGTGACCAGATAAACCAACTCTAATTTGGCTAGGTTAGGATACAGGCTAAACCATCCTTGACTACTTACAGTATGACCAGCAAACAACCTTGGGCTGGTTTAAGCTGTTTTGTTTTTATTGTTTTTTTTTCAGTTTTTAAATAAAAAGCACAGATGTTTTCAGTCAGAAAATGAAGACTCTTCCATACTGTGTCCAAAGCATTCTTTTGGAACTAGCTCTCTACATGCACATTCTTCACTGGCCTCCCAGGCATTCCATATAAAATATTATAGAGAGAATTGTAAATAATAAAACTTTCCAAATGAAAACAAGCCAGCTGCTCATACTAGCTAATGAGCAAGCTAAAACCACAGTGCAGCCGAACACTAATGGTCTTCTTGTTTTGCAGCTGTCCTTCATTGTTCGCATTGTGCCAAGTCCTGATTGGTTTGTTGGAATAGACAGTCTAAACTTGTGCGAGGGTGATCACTGGATAGAAAACATAAGCCTAGATCTCTATCCCTACGATGCCGGCACAGACAGTGGTTTCACCTTCTCCTCACCAAACTTTGAAACCATTCCTCAAGACAAGATCACTCAGGTAATGGTAATGAAATCATATATATTTATATTTTCCTTTACATACATTTTTGGTCTTTTTTGGTTGGCCTGGCCAAGCTGGTCTGTAGCTGGGCAACCAGCTGGTTTCCTAGCCTGACCAACTGAAAAGTTTTCAAAATCTTTCTTGGAGGCCAGAGGAGACCAGAAAACAATATTAAGATGATTTAAAATGTGTGTTTTTTTAAGCTAGTTTAGTTTGTCTGGTTTAGTTTTAGGAGGTCTTGTTGCAAATATTGTTATGGATATATCTTCTTTCAACAGATAACCTCATCATTCCCAAGTCACCCTGCAAACTCCTTCTACTATCCCAGACTGAAGCATCTCCCCCCAATAGCCAAAGTCTCCCTAACGAAGATCAAGAACAACCAGATCTTTAGCTTACCCATTCAGCCGACTCAATCCAATCAGATTCCAAGTGGAAATGAAATAGATGGATCTCTCATAAGTAAGTACTGGGAATGGTTTGTAAACTGTATTGCAATGTGAATTTTGTAATGGTCTGGCATAGTCTCCTTATACAGAACTTATTCATGCAAAAAGACAGAGTTTATATATTTGCACATGAATCTTAAATGCATGTGTTCCGTTTTCGAGGGAAGTGCTACAAATCCATAGAGAGAACTTGCGGTGATTAAATTGTGGGCTGTAGAAAGGTTTATCCACTCCCATGGTAACCAACACAACAAACTGCAAACACGATAATGGTGGCCAACCCATTTAAAAGTTTTCTGCCACTCAGCACTCAGGAAGTGTTTGTCATAGAAGTGAAATGTGCGCTTTGATTCCATCCTTCTGTTTTCCTACTTGTGCGGAAGTCTGTGATACATATCAACCTTTTACAAGGTCAGGATTTCTGGAAAGCATCAGTGAATCAGGAGATCTCTCTAGGCAGGTTCAAGATGAGAAGCAATTATATCTGAAAAAGATTTTACTTTTGTTGTCTGAGTTTCATTTAAATTAAATATAAATGTAATATATATTTTACAGTGTGCTTTTATCATAGTGTTTTTATACTAACTTTTATGCTTAGCCTAGAACATTTTCATGGCAATTTTATCTAACGTTTTGGCAAACTAGTTTTTTCTACAATTTCTTTTTCATTTTCACACTGCTCAAAAATTCGTACAGATTTGCCACCAATTTGTCAATAAACATAAACTAGTTATGCTTTCTCTTGAGTTCAAGTTGCTTAGCCCTATTAGCCTAATTTAAGGAATACTGCACCAAAACATCAAAACTTTAAGGGTGATTTTATTTTGATTTTTTTATTGACTAAATGTGTGAACTATTCCTTTAACAACTACAATTATTTATTCTCAGTTCTCCTAAAGTTATTAGTACTAATCAACATCTCTTTTTCTACAGATACCCCTCTGGACTGTGAGGTGTCTGTCTGGTCACCTTGGGGTCTTTGTAAAGGTCAGTGTGGTGAGAAAGGAGTAAAACACAGAACCCGCTATATTCACATGCATCCTGCAAACAACGGGGCTGCCTGCCCACCCCTAGAGGAAAAAAAGCTCTGTATCCCTGACAACTGTGTGTGAATATAAAGAGTACCTACCATCCATACCTCATCCACAGAGAAGAATCTTTTGGTAAACAAGTGTAAAATGAGACTTTTCAAAGGGAATTTAGGGACTTTATTCCATTAAGCTATGATGTCATGGGTGAGCTTAAACATGGTAAAGAAACAGGCTAGGCAATATATCCCAAGTTTAAAAGAAAATTGCAGTACCCAAAGCAAATTCTTAGTAAGTGTAACACAACTGAGAGTAAAATATGAGGAACTGCAGATGTCAGAAATACTTTCAGTACAGCAACATTTGCTTTAATAGCCTGAGTTTATAGGCTGAGTTTTCTTTACTTTCACACACTGTCCTCATGCACTGTTCATGGAATCTGATGCTCTCTGGTGGAAAAAACTCACCATTGACATTATTAATCGCAATAGTTGAGATAAACATCTTTGGTTTAAAAAAAAAAAGCTCTGTTCTCCTCAAAATATGTTGAGTCAGTGGATGATATCTGTACATTAATTGCAAAACTGTATATAAAATTGTACATACAAATAAATAATACATGTTTCCTCTGAATCTGTCATGTTTGTGTGAAAAATGATTACACTTTTCTGAAAGATAATGTAATGTAATTTGCCCATCTATTTGGACATACTTAGTCATACTTAAAATGTCTGAACATCAAGGATCAAATCAAATGACATTTTCAGACATTTTCTTATTTCACTATTCAAAGCCATTTTTGCAATGTCTTTTAATAAGCATTTTAATGAATGAAGTCAGGTTCACACAGGTAACCACATTCTGGTGTTCTTCATCACAATAACATAAACCATGGACACAAAGTCTCACAAAATGTGTTGTTTTGATCCTCTTTTCAAAAATTGTGATGTGCTTCTAATAAAAGACATTTGGTTTGGTATTTTGTTTTCTAATGCATGACGTTTTCAAGTGTGACATGGTGTCTAAATAGTTTTAGGGCCACAAGTGTATAGGCTGGCCTGTCTTTAACTACTATACATTAAACTATATATTTTAATGAATTAAGACAGGTCATAGTTTGACTATTTCTATCAACATATTTCAGTTCCTCCCTAGTCTTATCATTACATTCTGTTTACCTTGTTTAAACATGACTCTACAAACTGCAGCTGCAGATTTCTCACACTAAACCTGCTGTACTGCTGTACTGCTGTAAAGGCTTTACTAGTGTCCTGTTATTGTTACTTGTAGCTTTCTTTCCTTAAAACTGTTTTACAGCAATGAATGTGAGGCTGACAGGCCTGCTGCTAGCCAGTTTTGTCATTTTGGCTCCGGCAATGTATTTTGATTTAGGGGAACAGGAGGAAAAGTGTATCATTGAGGAGATTCCAGAGGACACACTTGTGTCAGGTCAGTTAAGATGAATTGTACTGTTACACAATGTGATACGTATTTGCTCTATTACACAGCATTAATCAGTTGTTTGATCCTGAATAGTTTCTGCAGACTTTTCCTCAAATACTGCTCATACTAACAGGCAATTTAATATTCAATTTGAAAACGTAAGCTTTTATATGTGTAGAACATTTATTGTTATGTATGTGCTAAAAATTCTGGAGGCAAACATCTTAGATAATTGGTGTGATACATTTGGCCCATTCTTATCAAGACAACAACTGCCTGTTAACCACAGGTCAGAGACAATTGAAGAAAAATCTGACCAAAACAGTGGTACAATTTTTTTTTTCCAATTAAAAAATGTATTATCAAAAATAATTAAAATATATTGTACAATGGCATATATAATTAAAAAGGGACTGAAATATGATGATTGTGGAAACTACATATTGTGGAAGAAAAACACAGAAGTGCATAATTATTTCTGCAACCTCTTCACAAAAGTTGGATTAAATCACAACATGAGGGTGAGTAAATGATAACAGAAATTTCATTATGTGGTGAATGATTAGTTCATCTCTTTATTCCAGCAAGATCTTCACATGCACAGTAACAACAGGAAATTGACACTGCACATAGAAAGTAGCTACACTGGTCCTAGCGTACTGTAAAGATGTTGTAATAAGGACTCTAGTATTACTGTCTGTCGGTTTCTCCCTTCAGGCAACTTTCTGCTAGAGCACTGGGATGAAAATAAAAAGGGCAATACCCGACATCTTGGTTTGACTGTGACTGTGAGAGACCCTAACCATGCGGTCTGAAGCATTCAACTCTTCATGCGTAACTGAGAATTATAAAATAAACTCTTAACTGTTACCACCTGCAACAATTCCTCTGATACATTCTGTCATATGCAGGTGGTCTTGTTAAAACGCTTTGGAAAATATGGAAAATTCACCTTTACATCCCAAGCTTCGGGTCAGCATTTCTTGTGTATGCAGTCCAACTCCACCAGGTTCTCAGTGTTCGCTGGTGATCGTCTGGTGAGTTGTTAGATGCTGTGGCTTCATATGTTAAATTTAATATGTTTGAAATGTTATCTAGGAGCTTCTACTTTTCTTCTCTTGTACAGAAAGTACATTTAGATGTCCAAATGGGTGAGCACACCATTGATCCTAATGCTGAGAAGACAAAGGACACCATGAAGGCAATGGAGAACCACTTGCAACATCTCATTGACCAGATGCGTTACATTAGCAGGCAGCAAAATTTCCAAAGGGTAAGCAAACACAGACAGGATGGCCTGACAACAAAATTGTACCATATTAATTGCTTGCCAGAATCAGAACCAGGCCGAGTGTCATCTGCCCACATTTTCCAAGGTGTATACTTACTCTCTGGTGATTATGTGCAATTTGTATCTGTTTATTTTACTGCAACCAGGAACGTGAGGAGAAGTTTCGCCAAATGAGTGAGGAAACAAATGGAAACGTTTTGTGGTGGGCCATTATTCAGACATCAATACTACTCTCTGTTGGAATCTGGCAAATGAAAAACCTCAAAAACTTTCTCATTGAAAAGAAGTTGGTTTAGCTTTATGAAATGGCTAACTGTGTGTTTGGATAACTGTAACATTGTTGAAGCATTTAGAAAAATGTAGAAGTCTAATTTACCTCATCTGAGCATAAACTGTCATCTACCCTGCTATAACTGAACTGATTTTAATAAATCCATATTATATACTTACTAAATACCTAGTGATTCGTCTCTTTGTGCTTTATTCCACTCTAACAGTGTGTTCAATCATTAATATTAAATCTACATATTTAATTTAGTTTCCACTAAAATAGCAAACCCTTTAATTACTGCAGTTATTAATACTGCAATAAAACCGCCATCAAAAAAGTCGATACAGTAACAGAAATATAAGTGCTGTTTGTTTGACTGATTGATTTAATAAGAAATATTTGATTAATTATGATTTACGATAGTCGTAGTACTTGGGCGGAAACTACGGTCACCATTGGTCATTTTTTGAAGAGTGCGCGATTTCGTCACCGTGACGTTGCCGTTTCAAAATCCATCAGAAAATCTGCTAATTTGTTATATGAAAACTTGTAAACCTACAATTTTGTGTACGCACGACTGATATAAATCTGGATAGCGTGTAAAAACATACAGGTATGTTTTATTTTACAGATTTATTAACCGCAGCACCTATGGGGAACTTTCGTGAAGTCCTCAGGGACATTTTATACATTATTTTGTATAACGTTAGCTGGATCAAATGCTATGCACCCACCATTATTTTTACCCTGGTTTGATGTACACTTAATCAGTTTGTCTGTTTTATTTTCATATTTTTTAAGTCAATCATTCTTCCCTCACAAGAGAGGAAAACGGTCAGAATTTTAAACACAGTGCTTTAAACTGAATTAATTAAGAAACCGAGATGATACTCGATCAGTTTGCTATGAAATAATATGTCTGATCTTAGAATGTCTTAAAACCATGTGAGCATATAGAGTGTTCTGGCAATAACAGGTGCATACAACAGTTTACTGGCGTACAGTAGGCTACATGGTCATAGAAGAAGATTTTGACATTAAAGGCAGCTCTGCAGTAATCTTAAACGTGTAGCTCTAAGTAGTATTTCTATAATCTGAAACGCTATATACGTAGACAGTTAACTTGTAAAAGTTTTACACAGCTACAGTGATGTTGTTTTATTCAAACAGAATAATGTCTCACTGGATTTGCTGTAACTCGTGCTTCGTATCACCTGGTCCTGAGCGTCAGCTGGCTGTCACAAACTGCGGTCACATCATCTGTAATGTTTGCTTTCAGAGAGGTAGCACACTCAACGAACATTATATATTATATACAACATTATTATTTACATTTAGATTTCAAAATGGCACAATGGTGTTAGTTTAACATATAGTTAAAACATGAATTAAATGTGTGGATATACTGCCCTCTGCTGGAAGTAATATAGTTCTACAGAAGGGGTGTATTTGTTTTCCTCCTTAGGAAAGCAGGGCATATGCTTTATTTGCAAAGCGAAGTGTCAAATCTCCCCACTGTCTGATAAAGTAAGAAGAGATTTATTTATGTTTTATTTTATTTTATTTTTGAGATTCTTTTTTAATGAGCTGTGCCACTAATCTGTGTATTATTCTAATAGAGTAGCTTGGAGGTTCAAGAGCTTTTCTCAGATATCAGTGCAGTTGCAATCAAGTACTTCTCAGAGATAAGCAAGGTAACCCTACACATGAGTAAATAGCAACCATGTTAATCATTAACTTAAAGGCATAAAGGCATAGTTATTATACTTTGCAGGTTTTACAATTCCAGGCTAGACACCAGAAAAGATTACTGGCCCACTATCAGCAGAAGGTGAGAGCATCCTGTGCTAAACATGACTAGCTCAGACACTTGGATATAAGTGTGGATGCTAATATGGCTTTATCTAGTCTCTGTTTTATTTCTTAACTAACATGCACAAGGTAAGACACATTTTAACAAAATCAAACTGATGTCAAACAAAACAGATTGAGAGAATGAAGGAGGATGGACTGAAAATGCAACAAGAGGCCCAGAAGATGTCCAAGTATGTATGAGTACTGCATTACTGCTGCCATTTGTTTTTTGTATTTTTGCCATATTTCTATTGTTTTCTGTTTTGTACAGAAAAATTTCAGAACAGAATGCCTACATATCAAAGTTAGAGATGACCGTTCAAAATCAGAGGTATGTCAGTATGATCTATGAAAAAAGATGAGGGCCTAAAAATAGCATTCACACCCTTTGGAAACCACAGAGGATTAGAGCAGGTGCACATTTGGCAGTCCAGTTCCAATCTTTAGTATATGTGGAAACTACTGTATGTGTCCAGTGCAATTTCAATGTTCCATTCCTCTTGGCAGAGCTGCTTGATCTCAGTTAGTTTGCACAGAGATCATGAGTGGACAGCCTTTGTCAAGTTAACCCATAAATTCTCAGTCAAATTTAGCATCACTTTTCACAGATGTAATACTAAATTATTCCAAATATGTACTGATGTATTAATCTTATCTCTTGAATGGTTTCTTTAATTCTTTTATTTAGAAAAGATGCAATAAATTGATCAGTAACAACTGTAAAGAAATTTACAACATCTTTATAGAAGATTTCTGCTTCAAATAAATGATGTTGTTTTGAATGCCGTTGTTCTTAAAATATTAAGCAGCACAGCTGTTTTTATCTGTTATAATAAGAAATGTTTCTTGAGCAACAAAACAGTATATTAGAATGTATCCATCTGTAGGAAAAGAGGAAATAAAAAGGAGAACACTGTCAACATGTCTTTATTAATATTTATTAACACTTGTCATTGAAATCATTCCAGTTCAAGACTGGCATTACAGTCCAACCGAAAGTCAGCAAGTCAGAGACAAGGTGCATTTTAACTCTCTTTAGTTCTGTAAGATGAACAGAATGTTCAAACCGTTACAGTTTTCTAAACAGTTAAAGTAGGGTAACACTTTACAATACGTGTTCACAAATATGCATTAATTCATGCTTAACTAATGCAGAGATAATCATTAGTTAATATATAATTCATGAAGAACTAAACCATTTATTAAAAATTACTTCATCAGCAACAAATGAAAATTCTATATGATTCATAGATTAAGTAATCAATAAATTGTTATTAGTTAAATGTGTCATAATGCATTAATTCCCTAATAACTTATTTTATTAACTAATAGTGTAAATTCATGTGTTAATTACGACAATGGGTTGAAGCCACGCATTTCATGTTCCAGTTGTCTGCTTTAATTAATCATTAGCTAGTGATTTGCAAAGATATCATTATGTTATGACTTTACTTGTTGAGGCACCGAACTATTAACTAATTGTTAAGTTTATTTAGAATTAGTTAGTGTGCCTCAACACGTAAAGTCATAACATAATGATATCTTTGCAAATCATTAGGTAATGATTAATTAAAGCAAATGCATGGCTTCAACCCATGAAAATGCATGGCTCCAACTCATTGAGGCACATGACTAACTAATTCTATATCCATAACCACAATGGCATATTACTCAACAATTAGTTAATAGTTCTGTGCCTCAACAAGTAAAGTCACAACATAATGACACATTTGCAAATCATTAGCTAATGAGTATTTAAAGCAATTACCACTGTGGTAATTAACATATGAATTTACATCATTAGTTAATAAAATAAGTTATGAGGGAATTAATACATTATGACACATATAACTAATAAGTTGATTGATTACTTAGTCTATGAATCATATAGGATGTTCATTAGTTGCTGATGTAGTAATCATTAATAAATGGTTAAGTTCTTCATGAATTATACATTAACTTGTTATTATCTGTGCGTATTGTACAGTGTTACCTAAAGTATCTATGAAATAGTATGATC
>JAHKKF010387229.1:0-14821 GCA_019740295.1 Labeo calbasu | reverse complement strand
GCCTCTGTGGGTGTGACGCCACAACGACAGGCATCTGAGAATGGCTCGATTTGAAAAAAGGAATATTATTTTTACAGATTAATTAAAAACCACTGCATAGATTTTTATCATTATATGGTAGATTTGTACATACACTACACATTAATGTTCAAACAACATGTAAAAGTGAACTTAGCATCCGATGACCCCTTTAACATTCGTGAAGGTTGTTTGTCATCAAATGTAGTACCAAAATTTGATCGGATGCGTTTTTTGTTACGTTGTCTAAACGTCATGAAATGCTGAACATTGTCATCATCCTGAACACAGAGCACTGGCTTCCACGATCGCTCTATCGGCGGTTCGACAGTGCGTCGAAGCTGTTTATCGCCTTCCTGAGCTAATATAAACCAACCATCTGCTTTTAACCAAACACATAAAAAAACATGCTCCCTTAACCCAATACAGTCCCCAATTCAGCAGCGCAGAGGGGGGAGAATGCAGCCGTAGAGTTGATTTTGTGTGCCGGGGATCGTTCTGGTGAGGAAATCCACTCCAGATGTGTACAAATCGCCCCCTGCTTAATTGCCATTGTTGTCATAGATGTTTTTTTTTCGCAAGGCTTGCAAGAGGTGACAGGAATCATTGAGTAAATGTGCTGGATTTTGTATAAATCAAACAGTCTAAAAGAGGTCTCGCAAAGACTGACAGAAAGAAAACAGGAGGAATTAGGATGACACCTAAACCTGTTAGAGGTTTGACTACCGGCTACTTACTCATAAACAGCCACAGATGTTCCCCAATGCCCTTCAAACACTTCGCTCAGGCTTTTTTTAGTGTGCATGTGCGCGTTTCCCCCCCCATTCTGTTTCCTGTCATCATGGCATTCGTATAAAGAGCCAAATATTGGCTTTGCGAGTCCCATGGTTAATCAGAGAGTAATTAGGAGCTGGTCCTGCAGGAATGAAGGCTTGACTTTGCTTTGAAACTCACTCTCCCCTTGTTCCTCATAATAGGTTTTTTTACAAGCACTTTTGAGGTGGAGAGAGAGGAGAGGTTTTACTGGGCCGGCAGTGTGGTGTGTGGCGTTTCACAGAGCACTTTAAAATCAATCTGGAGCGTCTAAATGACAGACCACCACTCCACTGTAATCAACCTGAATGAAGCCCGGCCGCAAAGTCCAGGAAAGAAATACATAACATAAATAAACAAACAAGCAGATAATGACTCCTCAGCTATAGCTTCTTTTTAAACGGGTGTGTTTTTGATTCAGAACTAAAAGACAAAGGCTGAATGTGTGGATGTGGATGCTGATGTCTAACAGAAGCTCTGCGTAGGCTTGCTTGTGTGTGTGAGAGAAAGCGGCCACTTCCCAAATTAAATGAGCTCTTTGATTTTCGAACGACATCCTTCTGGACTCAATCATGCTGGTCATGTTCTACATTTGGCTTCAGCATATTTATCTAGTGTTTTCAAACTACTATGCTGGTAGGCAAGCTTTAATTTCACCTAAATATTTGGTCGTACCACTGTAAATACACTGCACTTTTGAAGCATTCACCACAAAACAATTTCAGAAACTTTCAGCAATTAGAGCTGGGAATAGTCATTTCCCCCCCTCAAATAGAATTAATACAGTATTCATTTTCTTAACTAATATCTCAACAATTAAACTATGAATTCCTGGTAAAAATTAGAATATCAACATCATGTCCTGTACTGAGGTGAAAATGCATCTTACATTGGAGAAACTTTCTGAATCGTCATGGAATATCACTGTTCATTTCTTTCTACGGTCTTCTTTTTAAAAATTTTAAGAACAAGTTATTTAGATTAAGAGAAATAATTCTGAGGATCACGGTGTTAATATTTGTGTTTTTGACTTAGAAAGCAACAAGTGCATCTCTAATATGTAAAAAAAGCCATTTGTAAAAATTTTGAAAGGTTGTTCTTAAGAATTGTTTTAAAAATTTAATTTGAGAGTTAGAGTTAGCAAGACTTATTTTAAATTCATTTATATAGGTATGTGAATTATTTTGTTTGGATAAACTTCATCTACTCCCCTGCTCACTCAGCAGCAGCCTCTCACCTTCACTTTACAGCGTGTGAAATTTACCTGACCTTCCCTTCACATCCTTCTGTTTGGAGAAGTTGCCTCTGACCACAGGACTGAGAGCAGTTATGTTTTATATAATCCGGTATTGCCTGAAGACAAAATATATCTCAGATATTCTGATAGAACCATAAGAAAGGCTCTAAGTGAGAAAAAATGTATTTAACCCATTTCATTTAACACAAAAACGTGATGTGTTTCACTAAATTAATTCATTTTTCACTTAAAGAAATAAACTCCAAAGTATCCACTCTTAAAAATAAAGGTTCTTTATTGGCATCAATGGTTCTGTCCATGGAACCTTTCAAATGCAGAAAAGGTTCTTTAGATTTTTAAAATGTTCTTCAAAATGGTTCTTTTAGGAACTGTTCACTGAAAGGTTCTTTGTGAAACCAAATATGGTTCTTCTATGGCATCACTGCAAAAACACCCTTTTGGAACCTTTATTTTTACAAGTGTAGATCACTGGATAACAGAAGCTATATTCACTTGCTTATTTTTTTTTTTTTTACAAAAAGAAAAAAAAGAAAGTATAAAATATTTGTTGTTGCGTAAACTTATGTTTTAAACTACCTTTGACATCTAAAACAAAATAAAATAAATCAAATCTACATTCTGTTCATCCTCAAAGTGTCACATTCTTTTTAAAAATGGCCAAAATTAATTTTTAATTGCACATTCATGGAAAGTTCAGCAGAATTTAGAAGATTTTTTTGGCTTGATGAACAGCTGTAATTATTGTCTTTGTTCTTGCTGTTGAACTTACTTTTAAAATATCTGATGACCACTGTTGCACACACATCAGCTATGCACCAAAAACATCTTTAAACATTTAGGAAAATCAAAATGGACAGTTATCCACATAAATAATAAACAGTTAATCCACTTGCTATTTGATCAATGAGTAATTCTGGGTTCTTTCTGTGTCTTTTTTTAATTGTATAAAAGCCCCAGTTCCTAACCTTTAATCATCTTATACCACATAGTGTACAGTCATTTGGGCTTTCCCTTTTGATCTTTCTTCCTTGTCTGCACACATACGTCTTTTAAAATATCACTCAGTCTAATTAGTCTAAATTTAATGTGGTGTACAAACTATTACTATTCCAAGGTTGTCATTCTGATTTGCACTTTTTTGTAAATAATATTTGAAGAAAAAATGTGCTTTATGTGGTAACAACTAAACTATTAGGTCAGCTGAATTATAAAAATATGATTTAATATGACTTAATTATAATGACATACGGTTATATTAACGGGAGTGATTTTTAAGCGTCAGACTTTTACTTTTTACAGTCTATTTAGCTTGTTAGTGAAATCCCAGATCTGTTGCTTTTCATGGAGAATCTTTTAACGAAAGCTTTTCAAACGTTTCTACAAGTATCATGTTTTCTCTGTACATATACAAATGTTTTTCTGGAGGAAAAGCTAGAAAACATGTTTTCAGATATTTAAATAATTTGTTTTGAAGTGTAAAAAAAAATAGCGTAATTAATAGGTTATTATTTGATAGAAGTGACTGTAAGTCAGAGCTAATGTGCATTTAAAGAGAAAAACGGGAAAAAAAACTGCAGCATAAATATATTATTTTTTCTTTTTAAATTCATATATGCACATTCCTAAGTTAAAACACCTTTTCATTTCAAACGCTCTCACGAACTTCCCCTCCAGCTCACAAAAACCCGCAACAATTCCGTTTCAAAACTACCTGATATTATCACTCCAAATTATCATTCAGTATCCAGACATTTTTCGTGAGGCTTTTTAAAACAACTTCGCAACCAATCTCATATATTCACATTCAGCAAAAACTTCTAAAACACTTCGTGAAAACATTTAATTTCACTCAGGTGCCAGAAGGGCTCCTGGAGGGTTTTCTTTTTCTTTTTTAACATAAAAACTCGGAAAGGTTTCGCCCCTTTGCATTGAGCATGTCGAGAGGCTTATTGAAGACCCTTGCTCCCCCACCCCCTACTCTCTCTCTCACACACACACACTTACACACACACACATACACACACACGCTGGTCGGAGGGGGTTGGGGTGGTGAGGAAACGGGCTGGTGTGCCCTGGAAGTGATTCTTCCCCCAAAACACAAGGTGAAACGGGAGTATCGGAAACTACACGTGGGACCTGCCCTCTTCATCCTTCATTAAATCAAACATTCGCTTCAGACACATAACCGCGAAATGTTCAATCGCTCAGTCTTGCAAGATGCTAAAACTTGATTAAATATCTAAAGAGAAACTATTTTTGTTCAATAATCATTTAAGAATTGAGTCTTACCTGAGTTAGCGTTAGAAAAAAACATCAGCAGACACTTCAGAATATTTAACTACCTTTCAAAGTTCGTTCACTTGTGTTTATGCTTGATGTTTTGAGTTAATTATTCAGAATGACTCTCAATGACTTCCCCATAGGATCATCATCCTCTCAATAATTTGATTAATATCTGTATGGATTTATTGTCTGTTTTCTTGCTGTTGTAGAAATGGACACTGCATTACAAATATCTGATCTTAAGCAATAACTTTTTAGGAAAATAAATAGATAAAAACTTTAAATGTCAGTACAGCAAACCTCTACAGGACTTTGACAGATCACACTTTTTGTTTCTGAAGACCATTCAAAGTTTACTTGTGTATAACCTTTAACTGATTACACAAAAAGCTACATTTTAATTTTAAGTAGTTTGAAAGAACATTATAAATAAACAGTGGCTCCAATTTGCATTTGTAAACCTAAAAACATAAACACTTCAGTAAACATGCTAAAATAAGAAATTAGGCTTTGTACAAGTGATATAGGCTCCTGTTTTCATATTTGTTTCCATTTATTTAAGACCTCACAAACATTTTCTGTCATTTCTACTCCGTTGTATGCGTTTTCTTAATCAGTAAATAATTTGATTTATTTTTCCAAAAGTGCAACGCACTTATTACTAAATTTTTATTTGAACAAATTTCAAAGTTGAAACCGTTTACATTCATTTGACGTTTAGAAAGAAACATCTTGACACCTTCCTCCATGCTTCTTTCACACGTTCAGAGAATATTTTAATCCTACATTGAATTGTTTAAGATTGTATATATTGCTTGAATAGAGATGAATCAAAAGAGTCACGCTCAAATTTTGCATTGCATAAGAAAACAGCGCTTCGTTCTGTATAAAATAAAGAGCTGCTTGTTGACTTAGTCACCTTGCATTAAACATGCCTGCATTAAATAATTGAAAAACGCTATCGGCTGTCTCAATACTTTTACTTTCGCTAGACACTCAGCGACGAGCCTCATCAGTGCCGCCGTTATCCATCATTAATCATAACGATATGCAAACTCCAGCCCCAAAAACACAGACAACACACAGTTTACCAGCCCCTGTGAAAAGTTTGTGAAAGTGGCCTGACGTCACACTCCCACAATGCTTGCGCGCCCCATAACTCTGCTGCTGCAGCCTGAGGAGCGCGAGACACTCAGGCCCCGAAAAAAGAAAAATTAGAGAAAAAAATTGGAAAAAATAATAAAACAACAGATCAAGAGGAGAAAGACCGGGAACGGTGGCGTGGGGCTCCCACGGTAGGTTTGCGCTTAGTCGGTGCTGGAATGTGACGGCGGTTCCTTGTGAAATTGACTAATGCGGCGCTGGAAAGTTTTTGGTGGCAACTGCTCGCTTTTTTCTGCAAGTCCTCATAATGTAGCTGCACGCTCTGATGTGTGCATGTTTTTTTAATGAGATCCCGATAATTAATACAACTCGTTCGGCCGCTTATCGATATGGCAGATGATACACGAGTGCTTCATAGTAATAACACGGTTGATATTTTCTCCCGAGCCGACGTCACTTATTTTTGGCTTATTTTTCTAAAACATTGTTGAGGCTCCGGGTATTTAATTTTTAATTGCACGTTCGCTGGCGCTTCGCAAACTTCATCGATAAATACAGTGCGGATGCATTTTGTTTACAAACCGATACATTTGCATTTGATCGATCATCGGCTCGCCCGTGTCTATTGATGTTCAGTGTGACTTTGGAGCGAATAGTTGAATTTTAAGCAATTTCTGAATATTTATGCCTGTGCTGTGGACAGACACGAGCTGAAGCACCGTTCCTGTTGAGTTTTAAACATTGGTTTATACAAACGCGTCTGTCTATGAATAGTTCACTGCTCGATTTGAGAAAATCACACTGGGCTGTAAATATACAACTATTTTCGCCTAGTTTCTCTCGTATTTGAACTCTACCTCCATGCTGCTATGACTTATCTGGTGCTCGTCATTTGTTTGCCACAGATCGGATGTTCCTGGGCGGATTGTGACTTTTCTATAATGCCGTCTTGTGTGAAAAACTTTTTGTGTTTGTTTGTGTGTTCCTATCAAGAGGTGCTCCACAAACAAGAGTGTCAAGCGGTGGGTTGAGGTGTGGGGCACCTCGTTTTAATGTTCATTTACATATTGCTTCATGGCTGCTTACTAGGGATCATTAGGCTAAGAATCACTCTGCTGAGAAATGAGCACATTGTTTATGTTCAATAGTGAGAAATCAGTGAACTTTGTTTATTCCGTAAACACATTTAAAACGCTAAATTGAAAACACAAGTTTGTGAGTAAAATCAAAGCGCTTCCAAAGTCACAGCTTGAAGTAATGAGTTTATTACACTTTTATAAACACTTCGAATTGAAGGCAGTATAATCGAAATTGATAAAACTCAATGTTCTGAAAGTTCATCGACCGAAACATGTTGTTTACAGCACACTGAAGTGTTTTAAGATATCAAAAGTCTTTTTTGATATTTCATATGCTTATGAAATCTCCTTATCATCAGCCAAGGTGTTTAATTAAACACCTGCAGATGTGCGACATCTTTCTCAGTTACCCTAAATTCATCCCACTAGACTTGAGTTTCTTAGTTTATTAAACTGTTTTTGACCGTTTTAAATATTGCTACTAATAAGGAAACTGCAGTTACAACACTTGCAGAAATGATTGTGAGCAGTTAATAATTTAAAATGTTTTTGCTGGTTAAATGTACAAAAATATGCATATGAGCATAACTGCGGCAATCTTTAATTCACCAGTCAGCATGATTGCAACACTTTAGTCACATGTTTAACCACCTGTAGCTGTTTAATATCTTTTTCTCAAATATATGCAGTGATGTTTTGAACATGCTTTTCATTGTCTTTGCTTTTTTATCGCATGCGTTAAAAGGTATTCTTGGTTGCTCTGTGCATTTAAAATATTCTAAGTTTGGCTGGATTCATTGGATGTATGGGAAAAGATGGCTTTCTAACAGTGATTGATAAAGAACAGGTTGCGACGAGCTCTTGTTTAGTGGTTGTGCTCCATCATGGCCCTCTACTTCCACTGCCTCAAGCTACATAATAAGGAAATGGAAGTGAGATCGTCACGAGACAGTGCTTTTGTTATTGACATTGCATGTTGAAACTTATATTGTGATGTGTGAGACCGTTTGGTTGTTCAGCATGGGCTCTTTTGCTTCTGAGGATCAGTTATTTTCACGTTAAATGTTCTTGCGTGTGCCTTTAAAGTTGAGAGTTGAGAAATATTTTTGCTAAAATATAGTTGGGTTTTGTTGAGCTTGTCATTTTTTGACATCAACTTGAGTTATTTCAAACACTTTCTTCTGCGTCTGCATATTTGTCTACTTTGAGAGTTGTTTTGGTGAGATGTAGATGTTGTGGGACGTTTTAAACAAACGTTTCAGCGGTTTAATTTTCACGTGTTCTCTGAAAAGGCATCTTACATGCTTGATTCGGTGTGCGAGTTAGAGAGAGCGAGCGAGCATGTGCATCAAGGGGGGTTTCTCCTCTGAAAACATCCCACAATTCCATGCTCCTCGGTGGGTAACAGGCTGATTATCATGAGAAAGCACATCAGAGGGGTTAATAGGTAGGACAGGCTTTGGAGAGCACAAACGCTACTTAATACCCAGTGTAGAATGGGGATCAGCCCTCATCTGAGTCCTTATATCCTCCACTTATAGTAGCGAGGAGCGAACAGGGACGATGCTGTGCTTGAGATTTGTGCCGAGTTACTGTAATATAGCTATTTGTTTCGTATTATGATTTAAGTGTTTTGTGACAGTAATATAGGTTTGTGGTTCAGCCCGTGAGTTTGCTTGTATTTCCAGTCGTGAGTGTATAATGTCTGTTTGTGTTGTGTCTAAATCCATGTCTGAAATGGGCACTGGGGAGTGTTTATGTGGGCAGTATGAACAGTAGCTGACCTGGTCACTAAGTCGGCCCATAAAAAAGGGAGGAGAGATAAAAATCAAGCCAAGTTCACGAGGGCATTATAACTCCTACGAGTGCCTTAACACCAGATTTGATTCTTATCAGAAAATGATTCATGTCAGAACTGACAGAAAATGGTTCGTTCAGGATTCAGCTTTGGAACATCTGTAGACCTGAATAGAATTTCGCAAGTGGCGTTTTTAGAGCTGCTTAACAAGCAAAATAAATTAAAAACAATGTGTTGCATGTTAAATGCGTATTACAGATATGAATTAGTGCGGAAAGTTGTAGAAATTAACTCCAAATATTCTAGAAACCTGTTAAGTTAAATGTTAAATGTTATTGTTCTCACAAAAAGAAATAACTTTATACACTGCCAGTCAAAAGTTTTTGAACAGTAAGATTTTAATGTTTTTTAAAGAAGGCTCTTCTGCTCACCAAGCCTGCATTTATTTGATTCAAAGTACAGCAAAAACAGTAACATTTTGAACATTTTTTACTATTTAGTAAATCTGGATATGTTTAAAAATGTAATTTATTCTTGTTATCAAAGCTAAAATTTCAGCATCATTACTTCAGTCTTCAGTGTCACATGATCATTCAGAAATCATTCTAATATGCTGATTTGCTGTTCAAAAAATAATAATTATTATTATCAATATTTAAAACAGTTGAGTTTTTTTTTTTTTTTGGAAAGATCCAAAGATCAGCATTTATCTGAAATAAAAAGCTTTGTAACATTATACACTATACCATTCAAAAACGTGGAGTTAGTATAATTTTTTATAATTTGTTTGGGAAGGAAATTGTAGAAATACTTTTATATAGCAAGGATGCTTTAAATTGATCACAAGTGATGATAAAAACATTTATAATGTTACAAAAGATTTCTGTTTTAGATAAACGCTGTTCTGCTAAATGTTCTGTTCATCAAAGAAACCTGAAACAATTCTACTCGGCTGTTTTCAACTAAATTATAATAAATGTTTTTTTGAGCAGTAAATCAGAATATTGGAATGATTTCTGAAGGATCTTGTGACTGGAGTAATGATGCTAAAAATTCAGCTTTGAAATCACAGGAATAAATTACATTTGAAAATATATTCAAATAGTAAACAGCTATTTTAAATAGAAGAGAACGTATTTCAACATTTTACTGATTTTGCTGTACTTTAGACCAAACAAATGCAGGCTTTAAATATAAAAAAAATAGATTAAACTAAAAAAAACTTACTGTTCAGAAACGTTTGACAGGTAGTGTATGTGGTTTTATATTAAAGTGCTTTTAAAGTTCTTTTTCACATAGAACATGGTAAACTTATAGTTTATAGTTACAGTTTTATGAATGTCATCAAACAACCAGTTAAGATAATAATTATGATAATGTGCAGTTGACAAATATTCTCTTACACAAGATTTTTTTTTTCTTAGAAAGTAAAATTTGTTTTAATTTGAAACATGTGCAGAAACTGATTTGAATCTGTTTGGACTGTACTGTAAAAATGTTTTGTTAGGTAACCCTAAAAACTAAACTAACTAGTTTTATTCTAGCCAAAAATATTCACATTTTTTGATAATAGTTGTAATACAAAAAAAACCCCAACAACTATACTATTTTTTACTTAAAAGCAAACTATTTTAAATTTCCAGGTAGAAATCGGGACGCTCTTTAAGGTAACAAAATTGCATAGATTTTTTTTATAGTGTGGAAAGTCATAAATCTAATTGTTTATTATTTATTTCTTAGTCAAAACCTACTTATTTGATGCATTTTACTCAACTTTACACTGCCCTTAAACATTTTCTGAACTATTTATTGTCATAAATGTATCATCAGACAGCATATGATGTAGCATAAAAGAAGTGTAGAAAATATATATTTCTAACCGAATGATGTTTTCATGATCAGAGTTTAGAAGGGGTATAAAACAACAACTTCAGCGGCAATCGCAAATCCAAGCTCATTAATTGCATGAGAAAGCGTCATCAAATGACCCGAAAAAAGAGTAATAGAAAAGAAACCCACACATAAATAGTACATGTGTAAATACACGCTAATGTTCTTGACAGCTTTGCAAAACAAGTCCAAACACAAAGTACACATGCCACACGCACAAGAAAAGAGGGTCTTTTTTTTCCCCCTTTGCTGGCACGCATTCTGACTGCACTTGCAGTATGCGGCGCCTTTAGATAGTAAGAAGACGCTAGATGTTTGAAGCGCATAGCGCCACTGTACATGAGTAAAGCTGTGCTTTTGAAAGCAGCCAGCCAGGTGTGGCTTTTCAAGGCCCGAGTCTATCCATCACTGAACACCACTTATGCTGCAACCCCTCCTTCTCTTCCTTCAGATCCCCCTCGTCCATTTTTCCACCCCAAAGATGGGTCTTCTTCCCCTCTGAGCTACTTTCTCACTCGTTTACTGTCTCTCTGCTATCTTTGTTGTGAATTTATTGTCTTTAAGGAAATGTACCGCTGACTTTACTGGGCAGTAAATTCGTAACATCTTTTAATGCGATTACCTCAGCGATACACTCTGTTGAGAAAGATGTTATAATGGGTTCTGTAAGTAAAAATGATAGGCAAAAGATGCCATTAAATAAAAATTGTTAATAAATATTCTAGCCGTTTCTACTGATTTAACCCTCAAACTTGGTTTTGTTCATCTAACAAGTAGATTTAGATAAAAACTATTTCTGAATTGAGTTTAAACTGTGCATCTTTCAAGTGACAGGCACAGAATTTGGTCCAAAAATAAGTAAAAAATTGAGCATTAGAAAATGTAAAATAAAGTCTCCCTGTAGTAAAGTTTGTATCCTTTAAAACTGATGTTTGGTCATCAAAATGAAATATTTAAATGTTTTTTCTTGTGAAAATAATTTTATCATGTCTTAAAACGGCTTGAATGTAACTCTACCCTCTTGCCTCATTTAATATACGCGGATCTATGAATATGCAAATTAGCCCCGCCCCCACGCAGTCACACCAGCCAGAGCCCCGTGATCCACTAACTGAACTGTAATAAACGCGATACACTGGGGAAACACGGATAATGACTGATAAAACTATGTTTTTACTAGCGAACAACTACAGTACATACTGTAACATTTGTTCAAGTTACTTACTTGACGATGCTGTGCCCTCAAAATGCCTTGAGGGCTCGAATGCAGCCTAGTTTGTGAATCCAGTTCGCGCCCGCGAGCATATGCGAGTGAAGTGCAGACGGCAATGCGGGAGAGGTGCGTCTGACTCCGGGCTACTTTTAAACTGTTGCCGCGGGATATTTTTTAGTTAGCGGTTAGTGCCTAGCGGTTGTGCTCTATTTAATGCTCTATAAGCTCTAAATGCTTTAATGTTTGATTTAGCGCTGAAAATCCTATTGGTATATTTTGTATGCTAATGATAGGAATCTATCCTTTGACGTGATTGGTTACTTATTTTGTGACGTAGCAAAAAAAAAAGTGCTGTTGCAAACCGCATTTCTGGGACAACCTTTGGGAAACTGCAGTTTTAAGGAGAAAATGCTCAGCAATGGTATTGATTAATGGACTGGGACATGGTTTGTCTAAAAGCATATTAAAAACACCACATAGACAAATAAACAACATAAAAATCCTGATTTTCACTACAGGGGGACTTTAACAGATATAAAACCAAAAAATTTGAGATTATGTAAGCACTCATTTATCCAAAGCAACATCATCCAACAGTGACACCAGGAAGGTTCAGAGCAGGTTCAGCGTCTTTTGAGCTTATTTTCATTAAGATGTGAGGAGGAGATTATTACAGGCATAAGAGTCATGTGACAAGAGGTGGTACTGTGTCGCTGTGATTGGCTGATTGGTTGGTTGATTCATGAATGACCATCCACTTGGACCACTCTACTTTTTACTAACATCTCAAACAAATACAAATGATCTTATGAACTGTAATATTTGTACTCGTCAGTGAGGGCTGGATTTGACGCTAGATTACAACTGCGTGAGAAAACAAACAATTAGAAACCGTCATATGGAAAGGATGTGAAATAAGATAAACTTTATGAACCTCAAACGGTTGCTCACAGACATACAGTCATGTATAGAGAATCCGAAAGACCTTGAGCGTGATTAGATGACTCAGTCACAGAGAGGAAAAAGAAAGCTGGATGACGACGGAGAGAGTCACAGAAAAGGGCTGAAGGAAAACATTTATGATTCATGTTGTCGTTTGAGTTGGATCCAACACTTATGTAAAAAAAAAAGCTGTTTTGCCTTAGAGAGAAGATTTGTTTAGTTATGTATTGATGTACAGATTGAGCTATGTGGACGTGCTGGTTAGATGTAGTTGTCCAGTGAGATGTCAGGTGTTTTCACGGATTCCTCCAATCACAGGTTGATGCTGCAATTAAAATGGTAATCAAAGAAACATTCACTAAAAGAAGCACCCTAACTTGAATTGTTTTTTAACTATTTAATTTCTTAACTTTATCCTGACTATTAGATTAACTATTAAGCTATTAACTGGGTTGTACCTATCTAAGAAAGTTCTGCTAACATAAGGTAACTACATGGGGTAGGATTAGGTTTAGGAGTAGGTTCATTGTTAGTACCTAGTTATTGTATTTATTATAATAAGTACATAGTATGTACATGAGGAACAGGACTGTAAAATAAAGTGCTACCATTTAATAAACTATACAGAATAAGGAAAAATGCATCAATTAATTATTTACACATGAGAAGATAGACACATTTTAGATTGGGGAGCAATTAAATAACTATTATTTATTTTTTTACCTCAATAAACTCCTAATTTGCTGCTTTTTAATAGTTGTTAAGGTATTTGTTAAGTTTGGGGTTGTATTAAGTGATATAAAAACATGGTCATGACGGAAAAGGCATTAACATGTGCTTTATAAGTATTAATAAACAGCCAACATGCTAGTAATATGCATGCTAATAAGCAACTAGTTAAAAGTGGGAATTGGACACTAAACTTAAATGTTACCAAGAAAATTTATGAAATGAAGAAGCTTCATTTGAGTCTTAAGTCTTAAGCAAAGTCTTTCTTGAAATCTACAAACTGTATGTATTATATAGGTTAACTTTAAGTAATAATTTACTTAAATGTGTTTACTTAATATAAAGTTAATACTTTAAAGGAGAAGTCCACTTCCAAAACGAAGATTCACATATAATGTACTCACCCCCCAAGATATTCATGTCTTTCTTTCTTCAGTCGTAAAGAAATTGTTTTTTGAGGAAAACATTTCTGCATTTTTCTCCATATGATGGACTGATATGGTGCCCCGATTTTTAAATGCGGCTTCAAACAATCCCAAATGCGGTTGTAAACGATCCCAGCTGAGGAAGAAGGGTCTTATCTAGCCAAACGATCGGTTATTTTCATTTTAAAAATACAATTTAAATACTTTTTAATGTCAAACGCTCATCTTGCCTTTCTCTCCGTGAACTCTGTGTATTCTGGTTCAAGACAGGGTATGTCGAAAAACTACAATCATATTTTCTCCCTCAACTTCAAAAATCATTTCAAAATCATCCTACATCACTGCAGAAGTACTGACACAGTTTTTGCAACGTGAACATGCAAAGAGGATCAAACAACCTTAACAAAAAAGGTAAAACAGCGACGATTGGGGACGATTTTGAAGTTGAGGGGGAACATGAGATGGGAGTTTTTCGACATACCCCAACTGTCATGACCCAGAACAAAAACAGTCCAAGCAGAGTAAGACAAGATGGGCATTTTTGCATTTAAAAGTATATAAATTGTATTTTTTAAAATGAAAATAACCGATCGTTTTGCTAGATAAGACCCTTCTTTCTTGGCTGGGATCATTTACAACTGCATTCGGGATCGTTTGAAACCGCATTTAAACTGCATTTTGGAAGTTCAAACTTGGGGCACCATATCAATCCATTATTTAAAGAAAAGTGCTAAAATGTTTTCCTCAAAAACATAGTTTTTTTTTATGACTGAAGAAAGAAAGACATGAACATCCTGGATGACAAGGGGGTGAGTAAATTTATTTGTAAATTGTTGTTCTGGAAGTGGACTTCTTTAATATTTTGTATTGTTTGTATTTATTGTAGTTTTATATTATATTTAATATGACATGTTCAAACCAAAGTTATTATTTTTATTTGTTTGTTGTTGTTTAAATGAGCTCCTTAATTACGCCAAAAAATATTGAAATATTTATTATGTTTTATGTTCTCTGTTGTTTTTTCTCTTCCTCCTTCAGCTGCTCCCATTAGGGGTTGCCACAGTGGAAATATTATATTTGATATTTTTTATATTTGTTGTAGGGCTGTCAAATGATTAATCATGATTAATCACATACAAAATAAAAGTTTGAGTTTGCCTAATATCTGTGTGTATACTGTGTGTAATTATTATGTATATATAAATACACACAAATGAATGTATATATTTAGGAGAAATATGTTATTTATGTACAAATTATTTTTATTTA
>JAHKKF010387224.1:0-14364 GCA_019740295.1 Labeo calbasu | reverse complement strand
TTGACTAAAACTAGACTAAAATATTGAGACTTCTAGTCGACTAAAACTAAATAGGTTAAGATTGGCTAAATATGATAACTAACAAGGACATTGAACACAGGACTAAGACTAAGACTAAAATTGAAAATAGCTGACAAAATTAACACTAATTTTCAGCAAATTTACATTTCTGGCTGAACTATTCTTGATTTAAACTCCACAAGTTTTTGCAAATCCTGATTTTCTTATTTGATTTGTGGCCTAAAAAATATTACATTTAGACATTTAGCAGACACTTTTATCCAAAAAAGTCTCAGTTAGCCTAATGCAGTACACGTAGCAAGTTTTTTTTTTTTGGCATTTTTTCCTTTATTTTGACAGGACAGATCAGAAGTGACAGGAAGCGAAGTGGGAGAGAGAGATGGGGGTGGGATCGGGAAAGGTTCTCGAGTCGGGATTCGAACACGGGACACCCAGAGCGCAAGGGCGCTGTATGATTTTATTTATTTTTTTTAATTCTATAATAAATAAAATAAACAAAACAGATAGAATAAAAAAGCAAGCTAGTGTTAGAGACCTTCTATTTTGCTTTTTGTTAATTCTATAATAAACAAAGAGAAAAAAATGAATAGAATACAAAAAGAACAGAGAAGCTAGTGTTGGTATTTTTTTATTAATTGTTTTTTATTTTATATTAATAATAAAGAATGTAATAAAAAATAATGTAATACATTTTATCTTTCATTGTCATGTCATAACTTTTCTTGTTTATTTCCAGGTTTAAATTAGATTTTGCATCCTAGATTTTCATTGCACTCTCAGGATTTTCCATTTCTCAGTTGTGCATGTTGAAATCCAGTTCATTCATATTTTATTTATACCTGCAGGTCCCAGTCGGTGGTGGAACCAGGTGTCCTGAAACGACCGGAGAAAGTGAAAAGTGAAGAAGAAAACATGCAGCCGCTGCTTTCGCTGGACTAAAGGCTCTTAATTCCCCAGGCAACGAGGAAACTTCAAGCCCCGTACGCTGGGGAGAAGCGCACCTTGTTCCTATAACGTGAGAAAAAAAATGTACAAAGAAAGGAAATGTTAAAAAGCGAAAGAACACACGAACAGCCTCCAGGAACACTGCAGAGAGCTGCCAGTTTAAATGATATTTTTGAAGCAAAGAGCTAACGGCGGACGTCCGTATGTAATTGTCAAGTGCCAATTCAAATCTGTAAATACACTTCAGTTCTAGACGTGAGATTGAGGGAGTAATTGTGACATGAACCTGTAAAGACTGCTGTGAATATCCTGTGTGTGCTTCTCGTGATTATTATGTAGAACATGGTACTGTAGGA
Organism: Labeo calbasu; assembly: GCA_019740295.1. Lineage (NCBI taxonomy): Eukaryota > Metazoa > Chordata > Actinopteri > Cypriniformes > Cyprinidae > Labeo > Labeo calbasu. The sequence continues at coordinate 13,042 of JAHKKF010387224.1, read as the reverse complement.
TGGTAATCATGCTTATAAAGATTCACAAGCTTTGGGGTTTCCGACATTTATAATCCCCAAATCAGGAGTCGCTCAGGAGCATTTCGAAAGGAACGCATAGAGCTGTTGACGGCGTCAGACAGGCATATGCTACTTCCATTAAAGAAAACACCATCGTTGGTCCAGGTTTCAGTGTTTCACAGCAAATACCCCTTTACCAAGAAAGGTTTTTCTAATGAGCGTTGGCTAATATTGTTTTACCACAACGTGGCTGTGTTTTCAGTTCAGTATTCTTATATCCCAGAGGGGTTGAGTCACATTTAGTAGGCTTTAGCTGATTCTTCACTGATGGCCTTGTTGTTTACACTCTGTCGTGGAATATTGCTTTATTTCGTAACCATTTCCATATTAGGCTAAGTTGGTTTCCAAGGCATGTGTATTCATACCAAGGACCAGATACAGTACAAGTACCATCTTTGCCATCTTTCCAACTTCAGAGTCATTGCTTTTGAAGTTAAAGGAATAGTTCACCCAAAAATATGTATTTACTCACCCTTATTATTGCAAAAAAATAAACTATTATTGATATTTTATGTTTTTATTAACTAAATGAGTAGTTAAAAACGATATATGTTAATATATATAATATATGCTGCCCATATGTTGATATTTTTCCATGAAACACAAAAGGAAAGTTTTGAGGAGTTTGTACCAACACGATGGTGAGTAAATAAAGACGTTTGTTTTTAGTTGCACTATTTGAAAGTATTAATTAAATCCTTCAGTACAAAAACAGAGTTAAACTGTAACACTAACACAGAGGTTTATACAGAGCCATAAACAAGGTGTTGTACAGTGACACATGCTAGTGCATGCTTCTACATGCGTATCTTGGTCAGCTTATGGTTTAGATCGTGTGAAAATAGTTTAATCTAAATTATTCAGCTGTTTAATGGAATGCGGTGTTGTCATAGTCTTTGGCAATAGGTTTTTACAGCGGTTTAGTTTCAAACCCAAATGAACAAATTTAAAACTCATAATTTACCAGTTTTATTTCAGGGATTTTTTTTATTTTTGGTGCGTGTGTGTGCGTATGGAACAAGGGCAATATAAAGTACAGTTAAAATACATAAAGTACATACAAATCTTCCAGGCTTCAGTGATACTTCCCAAACAAATTTTACAATATAAATACATAATCAAAAGCCTCTAACTTGGCTAAACAGTCAAATTTAGGAATACTGAAGTTATCTTTTTATTCTGTGTGACACATATTGTACAATTTTTGTAAAGTGGCTCAGTTTGGACCTTTTTTTTATTTTCTTATGAATCTACAACTGTTTAACTATTACACATGCATTGTTGATCACTTTCATATATGCTGAAACTTTCAATATGGATGCATTAACAGCATCTAATGTATCTTTATACAGTTAGGGTCAAAAATTTACACCCCCCTTTTAGAATCATTACAAATGTTAATTATTTTACCAAAATAAGAGGGATCATACAAAATGCATGTTATTGTTTAATTAGTACTGACCTGAATAAGATATTTCACTTAAGAGATGTTTACATATAGTCCATAAGAGAAAATAATAGTTGAATTTATAAAAAGACCCAGTTCAAAAGTTTACCACCCCTTGATTCTTAATACTGTGTTGTTACCTGAATGATCCACAACTGTTTTTTTGTTTAGTGATAGTTGTTCAAGTCCCTTGTTTGTCCTAAACAGTTAAACTGCCCACTGTTCTTCAGAAAAATCCTGTTTTCTCAGCATTTTTGTGTATTTGAACCATTTCCAACAATGACTGTATGATTTTGAAATCCATCTTTTCACACTAAGGACAACTCATATGCAACTATTACAGAAGGTTCAAATGCTCACTGATGCTTCAGAAAGAAAAATGATGCATTTAGAGCCAGGGGTGAAAACTTTTGAACAGAATGGAGATGTGTACATATTTCTTGCCTAAATATCATATTTTTTTCATTTAGTACTGCCCTTCAGAGGCTACAGAAGACAAAATAAGTTAAGTTTTGTTTGTATGTTTGTCATATATTACAGACGTTGCAATCAGTAATGTATCAATAATCAGTCATTTCATGCATTTATCTCTGAAGCTGTTTTCACGTAGTTATGTTTTAGATGCTGTTAATACATTACTTATGTACGTTTCAGTGTTTACGTAAACATTTAAAAAAATCCCTTTTTTTTTCCATTAACACTAAGGCTTAAAAACTTAATCTATACCAGATTTGCCTCTCTTCACAACAAGCAGTCCAGATTATGACTTTTTATATTTTGCTGACAGATTGTTGTGCTAAGGAAGGTGATCTCTGGTTTTTATTTGCTGAAACTAAAGTCTGCCCACTCTCATGACTCACTGGGCTTCTAACATCTCGAGGAGCGAAAATTGTTTCTAAAACCTTGCTTTATCATCCTGAACAGAAACAGGGAGAATAAAAAGTTGAAAATTGGCTGCTTTGAATCAGAATGTATTTCCCAGCGACTAATGTCACTACTTTGGGTTGAGAGAATGGCGTTATGTATAGTCATTATTACACTTCCTGTGTCACGTGAGCAGGAAGGCCTCAAACGATGGTGTAAATTGTTTCAGTATATATTTAGTAGAGCTGTGTTAATGCCATGATCAGTATTTTAATACACCTTGAATTTATTTGTATTCCTGTATCGTATATGTTTTTTGGTCATGCTGCATTATGAACAGCCTTGTTTGTATTTTAGGCAATCGGAATGTTGATCAAATTGTCTCCATTTTTCTAGCCTTGCTTTCTATGGATACGTACATGTATTGCCATTACAACCAAAGCAACCCTGGGTCAAGCAAACCGACAATTATCCCCTGCTTTTCTAAAGACTACAGGAACAATACATTTGGTATTTCTTTGATTGTTGGCTTATCTTTTCCATATCACTTTGATTGTATAATAGGGTGTTAGTGCTGAGAAGCCCATGCAGTATAGAGGTATTATCATGCAGAACAATACATGTGGTTTAAAGGAACATGTTGAATGGAAGTAAATATGTGTATATGTCCTTTCAAAATGCTGAGATAAATAATGTAACTGAAACTAAACTGCGAAAGGAAAAAAAGCAGCCAATAAATATTGATATACATAGTTTAAACCAATGAATCAGTTTCGTCTTTGAACTAATTCATTTAATGCCTTTAATTTGATCAAAAGTCACAGTAAAAATACTTATGTTACAAAAGATCCTTCCACCTTATTCTTCAACGCAGAGGTAAGCCTATGGGCTGTAGAGTGTTTTCAAGACGTGTCATTAATTGGCCATATTGGCGGCACTGAACGTAAACTATGCCACTGAAACGAACTAGATTCACATATTTTGCTGATTATTATTGCTGAAAACGGTCAATTATTGTCATGTTTTGGGCTGTACTAATTGGGAAAGTCCAGGAAAAACATTTGGTGCACTACAGACTGCCAAAGTTTGTAACAAATTAAGGAGAAGAGTACAAAAAACTGTCTAAGGAACAAAAGGTGTTTGTGGTTGGCCAAACTGAACCAGGATTTCCAGGGTAAGAATCTTGACAACATTAGTGTTTGTTCTTATCATTTCCGGTCAGGTAGGTGAAATATTAGGCTAATATCTTCATTAATACTGCTCGTACGCATCTTTACCACCTATTAACTTTAGTTTGTCAAAATATTACACCCTTTCCTGCTTACTAAGTCCTTCTCTATATAATTTAGCAGCTTCCACACATTTTTTCGTGGTTTAGACAGCATAAATTAGCAGAAAAATGCATTCAGTACTACATTAACCTTGCAATCCAAGCTGTTGTTTACATCCAAGTATAGCTACTATGGCCGCGCATCCGGGTAACTGACCAAAAAGTGAAGTAAGTGCAAACCGGGAAATAACGAGAAGAATAGCAACGTGGAGTAAACGGTAAAACTGTTTGCACTACAAACCAGTCTGTTCATATTTAAGATAATACATTAAAATAATATGGTAAAACACACCAATCTGCAATATCAAGCTGCAAAATGAGCTGGACTCTGATGAGACCGGACCCATAAAGTTTATAAATGGCCACGCCCTCTCTTGCGGGAAAAACAAGGTGGATATTTCAAGTAAATGCTGTTCAAGTAAAAACTTTCTATCATAAAAAAAATATTAAGCTACAAAACGATTTTCGACATTGCTAATTACAAATGTATCTTGAGCACCAAATCAGCGTATTAGAATGATTTCTGAAGGATTATGTGACACTGAAGATTTTAAATACTTTTAAAATATGTTTCAGAGCAACTATATGTACGTTTTTACCTTAAAATATCAGTTTATACGCATGGTATGACGTCTAATAGGGTGAATGGTTTCTGTTTCTGTCCCAAGCTCCGTCACCCACCTACATATCTTCCTAGCTTGGTAAACCGTACGAAATTTCGCGAAAATAGGGCATTGCTTTACGGCGGCAACAAATGCACTTGAACAGCGGTATATTTACGACAGTATATTCCACTCACTTAACTGTAGGGGGCTCTAAAGTCGCAAAAACACACTAAATGTGTTCTGTAATAAATGTCTGTGATAGACAGTATTAGCCTATTGTTTAGTTTAGTTTTGTTTTGTTTTATTAAATAAATGCAGCCTTGGTGAGCACAAGACTTCTTTCAATATTATCTTACTGTCCCCAAACTTTTAAATATAGTGTAAATATAGCCTTTGAAAACTGCAGTTTATCATATATTTTTGTTGTTGTTGTTGTTGTTTATTATTCACCAGGAGAAGATCTCGCATAAGGGTCTTTCTGTAATTAGGGGTACATTTAGAATTTCACAATGTGAAGGAAAGAGTTTTCCTTTTTCCCAAAAATCCAAACATGACCTTACATAGCTGCTTTGAAACAATCTATATTGTATAAAGTGCTATATAAATAAAGGTGATCTGTAGCAGTATGTGCATAAAATACCATCTATGTTTGCTACTGAACACCATGTTACCTTTACTGGGTAACACAGTTGACAGGTAACTTAGTTGACATTTGTAGTGTTTTGGGCCTATACTCAAAATGGAAGCCTAGAACTACTGAGCATATTGTATGTTTAGAAATATATTTTCATAAACAAAACATAAGATTTGGTTAAACTGTCTTGCAGCATTAATACTTGTGTAACACTGTTGACAGTCAGTTAATCCACTCTTGACACAGGTTTGCTAGTTTAACCAATATTAGGGTAAAAGAGAGAGAACGTAACTTCTAATGTTTCATCTATGTGCTTCTATAGGAAATATCATCATACTGTGCAAATTATGTGAGAATGGGACAAACCATTCCTGTTTTGGGGGGGTTCTAGTGGGTAACTTAGTTGACAATGTTTTTTCTGACACAAATAAAACAAATGATATCACAATAAACACTTGTTATTTTTGAAGCGCACACCTAAATGTCTTGATAACCTAATCTAACTGAAGGCAAAACTATAAAATTTATATCTGAGGTCATTTTCATGCCTAAATGCAGAGTAGAATGATCAACTTTACAAAATCGGACTGCTGAATACCAGGGTTGTATGTGATATGAGCATAATTTTTGAACAAAAGATATGACTTTTTCAACATAATTAAGCTTCTGGGCTATATTGATGAAAATATATTAAAAATATACTTCACGGACATGAGATGTACCCACAATTATAGAATGACCCATAAGATGAGGTATCATAACCGCACATAAACAATGTTTTAGGAGATAAAAACGCTCATACAGTCCATAAAGCCTTTTTAGCTTATGTCTGCAGGTAATAACTTTCAATTCATCGTTAACACTCTGAAGGGACAGTTTGTTTGCTGAGAGTGCACAAAAGCGGTGCCAAAATCTTCCGGTTGTCCTGATCTCATTCTGTGCCGCCCACTCAGAGCGTCTGCTGAGTGTGCTGAGGACACACCCTGAGCCCTGGTGTACAAACGCAGCACAAAACCACTGGCCTCCTGCATTATTTAGTGAGGGTGTCATCATAACAGCTCACACCACCTTAAGTGTGCAATCAGGCTGCGGCTCTCTGATGGCCACGCGCATGTAACACACTGCAGCGGAGAGTCTAATTAAAAAGCATTTGTCATATTTAAGACCACGTCGTACGTCTGCTGACCATAATGGTGCTTCCTGTCATTCTCCGCATGCATGGCCTCTTTATTTCCACATACTCGCAAGGAGTCGCTCCTCGGTGAGGATGTGCAGACCTATTTATCTCCAGGGCTTTTATTGTCTACCGAGACCATGGGATGCCAGTGCTAATACGAGATTCACAGTCACGCTGTCTTCTCGAGACAGCAGTTTCCATATTGGAGAGTTTGGCCTCGTCTAAACCGGGCGGTTTTAAATGGAGATATAGCACTGATCCTGCCCTGAGGATGCTTCGCTGCTGATGATAGTGGAAGACTGCTTGCTTTTATGGAGCAGCAGGGTGTTTGTGAATCATGGCTGTTCATGCAGCACAACCATGATGAATGACACATTAACTGAACGTGATGTGTTGCAATGAGAGTTTCATTCATGTGTGTTAAAATACTTTCTGCTTATTCCACTTTGAGGACGAGAGACAAGTTGAGAATTAATTTTTTAGTGAACATATATGCACAAATTCTGTCTCTTAGAGGAGCTGCTTTCTCTTTCAGACACACTCTGAATGATTGCCAATATCAGGATGCACACAATCTAATTCAGTTAATTGTAAATATTAGGTTTAGTTCATTTAAACGAAAAAGCCAATTTAGTTGTTTTTGGATAGGATTAGCAAAGATCTTCACAATAAGAACTTTTAAATTATGTAATATAATTGTACTTGTACAAAATTTTAATACTTCAATCAATTAATAGATTTATTCAGCGAGGATTAACTTGATCAAAAGTGACAGTAAAGACTTTTATACTGTTACAAATATAAAATAAAATAATAAAATATTTCAAACTAAAATGAGAAATATTCCATACGTTATTAAAATTAATAGTTTTATTCAGCAAGGATCATTAACTTGATCAAATGTGACAGTGAGGACTTTTATATTGCTGCAAAAATAAAATAAAAGAAAATATTTTAAAATTAAAATGAGAAATATTTCATACTTTAATAAAATTATTAGTTTTATTCAGCAAGGACCATTAACTTGATCAAATGTGACAGTAAAGTCTTTTATATTGTTGCAAAAATAAAATAAAATAATATTTTATACTAAAATGAGAAATATTCCATACTTTAATAAAATAGTTTTATTCAGCAAATACCATTAACTTGATCAAAAGTGACAATGAAGACTTTTATATATTTTTTAAATAAAATAAAATAAAATAAATTATTTCAAACTAAAATGAGAAATATTCCATACATTATTAAAATTAATTGTTTTATTTAGCAAAGACCATTAAGTTGATCAAATGGGACAGTGAGGACTTTTATATTGTTACAAAAATAAAATAAAATAAAATAAAATATTTCAAATTAAAATGAGAAATATTCTATACTTTAATAAAAGTAATAGTTTTATTCAGGAAGGACCATTAACTTGATCAAATGTGACAGCAAAGACTTTTATACTGTTACAAAAATTAAATAAAATAATAAAATATTTCAAACTAAAATGACAAATATTCCATACTTTAATAAAATTAATAGTTTTATTCAGCAAATACCATTAACTTGATAAAAAGTGACAATGAAGTCTTTTATATATATATATATATATATATATATATATATATATATATATTTAATAAATGAAATAAAATAAAATAAATCATTTCAACCTAAAATGAGAAATATTCCATACATTATTAAAATTAATAGTTTTATTCAGCAAGGACCATTTGATCAAATGTGAGAGTGAAGACTTTTATATTGCTACAAAAATAAAATAAAATAAAATAATAGATAAAATAAAATATATCAAACAAAAAAATTATAAATGTTCCATACTTTAATAAACTTAATAGTTCTATTCAGAAAGGACTATTAACTTGAACAAAAGTGACAGTAAAGACTTTTATATTGTTACAAAAATATAATATTTCAAACTAACATGAGAAATATTTTATAAAAGTAACATGATTTCCTAAATAAACAATAAAAAATAATAATATTAAACAGCACAATTGTTGATGTTTCTAGAGCATGTTTCTAATATATTAGAATAATTTCTGAAATATGATGTGACACTGAAGACTGGAGAAATGGTTTCTGAAAATTCAGCTTTGACACCACAGGAAATTTTTTTTTTAAAAATATATTACAAATAATATTTAACTTTTTTATATTTTAACATATATATATATATAGGAGTATACAATTAACATACAGTATATATACATATATGTCACTCGTCATGCTCTGGTTTCCATACTACCAAAAAAAAAAAAAAAAGTCCCACCCCTTCCTGAATTATTTATATAGAGCTGCTCAGAGCATGGAGCACATTGCTATCACGTAGTTATCTGGCTGACCCAGATATCTTTACTCATCAGCTGATGACCTGCTTGAGCCACACTACTTATCCAGACTGAGGCCTAGAATCCAGAACCTTGGCTTAGATCCTGTATTTTTTTTATATCCAGGCAGCCATGGAGAATTCAGCTTAAAATAGTGGACCCGTTTTATGTTGCTCTCAACAGATGTGGGTTTGAAGAGGGCAGAATTACAGCAGCAAAGTCAGAATCTATTCACCAGCTTCTCCAGAGCAGATTAGATTCAATTAACAATATGAATGGCCCTACCAAGAGTTTCCAGACAACAGCCATGTAATCTCATAAGAAACCGGAGAAAGTATGATAAGTGTAAGATGCTTATTAACAGCTGTGTGAAGCTAAATGTAGCTGAACTTTAAAATATAGCTTAAAGTCAAGAACTAGAACATAAGAAATGGATATTTGGAATAGTAGATTTGCTGATTTTTATTTGTTTATTTTTACATAGTAAGAAACACTATAAATTCTGAATATCATACTAGAATACTACTCTTTTCTATACTATTTCTGCAATGCATGTAGCATGTATGCTAGTATGTTATTTTGAATTCAGCCCATGTTGTGGCTAAGCAGCCCATGTTAGCACTTGCTCGTTTCTGAAAAAAATGTGTCAAGGATATCCTGTTGAGCTTTTTTTCTGTGTATGGATTTGATTCCTGGGTTTCTGTCATGCAAGGTAAGATATTTTTACATTTTTAAGACTAAAAAAAAACAATTTCACATTAGCTAGCTGTGGTTACATCTACCAGTAACAGCATGCTGGGAAAACACAATGTTTATAGAAGTTTAGAAGGCCAGTGGTCACTGTGAACAAAAGTATTAAGTGTTTTTGAGCTAAAATGTAGTAAGTAAACATACTGTTTGTTTTTCATTTGTTTGCTGGCTGATAAATAAAAAATAAATAAAAAATAAAAAATTTTTAAAAAGTTAACTGCGACTTGTTCTTGTTCTTGACATTTTTTCTCAGAATTTTGAAATATAAACTCACAATTCTGACTTTGTATCTCTCTGACATTATAACTCACAATTTCAAATTTATATCTCACAATTCTGAGAAAAAAGTCAGAAGTGCTTGTTTGTAGCACGAAAGTCTGAGAAAAAAGTCGGAACTGCAGAATATAAACTCACATTTGTGAGAAATAAAGTCATGTTCATGTCATGTTTTTTTTTTTTCAGAATTGTGAGATATAAACTTGGAATTGTGAGTAATAAAGCCAAAATTGCGAGTAAAAAATTCAGAATTGTGGGATATAAACTCACAATTCGCCTATAAGAAATAATGTCACAATTGCAAGATATAACCTCGCAATTATATCTTACAATTCTGACTTTGTATCTCACAATTCTGACTTTATAACTCGCAATTTCAAATTTATATCTCACAATTCTGAGTAAAAAAATCAGAAGTGCTTTTTTGTATCATGCAAATCCTGAAAAAAAAGTCCAAATTGCAGAATATAAACTTGCATTTGTGAGAAATAAAGTCTGAATTGCGAGTTTTTTTTCTCAGAATTGCATGATATAAACTCAGAATCGCAAGTTATAAAGTCAGAATTGCGAGACATAAACTCACATAGTGAGAAATAAAGTCAGAATTGTGAGATATAAACTCGCAATTATGACTTTTTTCTCAGAATTGAAAGGTTATATCTCACAATTCTGAGAAAAAAGTCAGATTTGCTTGTTTGTATCATGCAATTCTGAGAAAAAAGTCAGAACTGATATAAACTTGCAATTGTGAAAAATAAAGTCTGAATTGCGAGATATAAACTCAAAACTGCGAGAAATAAAGTTTGCAATTCTGACTTTATAGTTTGCAATATCGAATTTATTTCTCACAATTCTAAGAAAAAAGTCAGAAGTGCTTGTTTGTATCATGCAATTCTGAGAGTCAGAACTGCAGGATATAAACGCGCAATTGTGAGAAATAAAGTCTGAATTGTGAGATTCTTTCTCAGAACTGCGTGATATAACCTTGGAATTATAAAGTTATAAAGTCATAATTGCGAGATATAAACTCAAAACTGCGAGAAATAGTCAGAATGACAAGATATTGACAATTATGCAATTATGACTTTATAACTCGCAATTTCAAGTGTTTATCTCACAATTTTGTGAATAAAGTCAGATGTGTTTGTTTGTATCATGCAATTCTGAGAAAAAAAGGCAGTTTTGTCAAGATTACGAGTAAAAAATTCAGAATTATGGGATATAAACAGAGTTACCAAGTCTGTGCTTTTTCTGCGGAATTGGCCTACTTTTACACTTTTACACAAAAACGTGTATTTTAGCCCCCGGGATGTGATTGGGCTAGTTTTGGGCTAGTTTTAAGTAGCAATTGGCAACCCTGGACATAAACTTGCAATTATGAGAAATAAAGTCAGAATTGCAAAACATAACCTGCGAGTTATAAAGTAATGTTCTGAAGGGAAAAAACACAGATATTTTCTCAGAATTATATCTCACAATTCTGACTTTGTAACTTTGAATTCTGATATTTTTGTCAGAATTGCAAGCTATAAATGTTTTGACTATGTATCATGCAGTTCTGACATTATAACTCACAATTGCGAGTAACTCGCACTTCTGAGAAAAAGGTCAGAATTGCGAGTTTGTATTATGCAATTCTGAGAAAAAAAAAGTCAGAATTGCGATATAAAAAGTCACAATTACTTTTTTGTATTTTTTATTCAGTGGCAGAAACAGGCTTCCATACTTTTTGGCTTCTTAATTTTTTGTAATGGTTCCTTTGCAGTTTGTTTTTACTGTGAGAAATGACTAGAGCTAGAGTGATGATTAGGTACTAGAGCTAAAAGAAATTAAAAAATGATTATCAAAGTTAAAAGACAATGAAATATATATTAAATTCATTCGGTTCAGTTTCATGTCAAACTGAAAATTAAACTTGCTACAAAACTTATAAGAGCGTTACCAGCTCACCATTATATGCTGGGAATTGTTTTTTAAAAAATCACTGTGATGTTTCATTTATAACAAAACCTCGACAGACTGAATTACACAGGCCGCTTTTTTCTCTATCTTTAATTTATAATTGCTTTCGCACATTTGGCTTTTGACACATTTGGCACATAATATTTATGCAAAAAAAATATTCATTTTTCACCCAAACGAATAAGTACATGAAAGAAAGAAATTGTCACAGACAAGTGTGCACAAAGCGATTACTTTATTACCAGAATTTTGCCCACTCCAATATAAAGATGTGAATAAAAGAAAAAGCAACACTGATTTAGTCAAAATCTCTTTTGGTTCTACTGACAGATCTTATTCAACATTCATAAGAACATGACAGTTTGACATGTTTAAAATGTGAATTAGGTCTTTGTGATGCAATGACAAATTATGGCACAATCTGACATTACACTGCTAAATCAAACCATGAAATCCCAGTTGTCTACTTAGTGAAAGAAAAAACGATCCATTCTTTTATAAGCTAAACATACAGCGTGCCATAACAAAGGTGAGAAGTTCTAGGTATCTAACCTCATCAGCTCAAGTCTTATGAAAGAAAGATAGCAGCCTCTATTGAAATTCAGTGCAACAAGCTCTTTTAGCACATCAGAAACTGACATTTTCACTGATCTCAGGGGTCATGCAAATACCAAACACATTCAAAAAACTAAGAACAACTTCTATCACATCCTAATATAACATTTTTAGCCCTAAACATGAATTTTATACATCTATGGTGCGCAAAGCCTTCTGAGGATCAACAGTTGAGGTTCTACCTTGTAAACATTGCATTTGTACTGTAAACTGTCTCTCATTTTTGGTAAGACAGTGATTTTTCTCACAGTCAGACAAAAATGTCTATGTGTGTTTCAGACAGTGTCATTGATATCTGTAGTGTTCATTCATATATATTTATTTTAGGAATATCCACAGTACACTTGACATTCCCTCGGCTCTGTGCATGAAGCTGCATGTTGTGACTTCAAAGTCAGATTATTTCTCTGGCCTACTTCTCTGTTCAAAGTCAGACAGTTACAGCTAACTGTCCTGATTAAAGAGAAACAGCCTTCTGCTGCAGTCACTACGTACAGTATAAACATTATACAGTCTTCCTACGACCATATGTAGCCCATATGCACAGCGGCACTCAAAATGCGGCCGGCTGTTCACTCTCGTTCTTGTCGTTTTTAATTTTTTCCACTGCAGTGGATTATGAGGATACATTCAAGGACATATTTAGGTCATTCTGATCCTTAAGTTACTGAAAATAAAGATCATACGCCAGTGTGTTCTTGAATAAGACAAAGTATTTCTGGATGAAATTGTTATACCCGCAATATTTGCTCTGAACAAGGCAAACTGTTACAGGAACAAGATTGGACAGTGATCTCAGATCACCATCTTGAAAATCACTGTTGGTCAAAGTAAAGTCAAATATTATACACATACATCTTTATTCTACTACTGTAAGTTTTTATAGTAAATCCACACACTGTTTGATGACTATCTAGGACAGGGGTCTTCAGCAGGGGTGCATATTGATTATATATATATGCATATTGCAATATATATATATA
>JAHKKF010387216.1:0-11494 GCA_019740295.1 Labeo calbasu | reverse complement strand
ACAAGAAAAATAGAAGGGAGATATTCAATTTCTTGCATGTTTTATATTTTTAGCATTTTTCATAGTGCCATTTTTTGGCAAATTGCATGGAAACAAATGTGGGCCAATTTGACTTAAAACACAGAAGTTGTAGTGAGCTTTTGGACTCAACAGGAACAGCATTTACTTCCACAAGTTGATGCATTAGATAAAATTTGTATATAAATTGAATGTATTAAAATAAATAAACTCTCTCAATTAGGAAAAAAAAATGTCCCCCCCAAACTGTTCTCCAATACAGCAATCACAGGTCACAAATGCCAGGAACATGTATAAAAAAAAAAAAAAAACATATTTCATGCTGACTCTATAGATTGCATAACTCTGATTATAATTTTTGAGACTTTAGTGCTTTGTCTTAGAGATTTAATGCCATGTTTGAGAAAAAACTAAGATATTAAAGGTGTATCCTGTGTGAATTTCCATTCTGAAGGGAGAAATTGACCCATAACGATCATTTTTGCCTTACGAAGGAAGGATTGTCACCACTACAACTTTAAAGAGAACAGACTTACGAAATGAGACTGACTCTCTCAAAGTATTTCGAAAAAAAAAGGCAGTACCTACGTGGAGCAAGAATTTGCATTTTAGCTCAAACTGCATAAAAGAAAGACTGAAGTTCAGCCTTGAACACGTTCGCTTCCCCATCCTGTGCTACTCAAAGTGGAAACGGTTCCTTGATTCCACCAGGGGACCATCCATATATAACCATATGAATAAAACATCCAAACACCTTTTGTATCAGAGGATGTCAAGACCTGTAACGCTGACAGAGCAGAACAGACACATCGGAGGCTAGAGGGTTTTTTGGACACATTATATTGAAATATGCTCAAACCATTTATGTAAAGCTAGTAAAAGACCTTCACATAATAGAAATGGAGAAATACTCCTTCTTCAGCTATCTGCTTGTATTTTCTTGTAAGCCAATTTTGGATATTGATTACTAATTATTAAGGAGTATGTGTAATTTTATATGCATATGTACACAGAGCTATACCTATAGGCAAATGCATATATGGCTATATCTGCATGTATATGGACATATGCATGTATGAAATACACGTATTGATGTGGCTATAGCTTACAATAGCTATAGCTACATGAATATGCATGCATATACATTATGTCTATATGCATATGCATATGCATGTACAGTTGAGTTTCTGCATGACTGGCTTACACTATGACGTCACTCCAGACACTCCAGAATTAGAAGATGTCTCAAGACACTAATCCAGTCTAACTTTTTGGTTCCTACCGAAGAATCTCAAGATTAAAAATGCAAGATTATGGAATCTGAGAAGGATTTTTGCTTGTGTGGCTAAAGAGAGGATCACAGGATTCTCAGTCTCTGTCTCTTCTTCCTCTTGGGTAATGTATGAGTGTCACACAGACCAAGCCTGAAGTTTTTTTCAAGGACCCTTCTGCAAAAAGAGACTCTGTCTGACAGGAGCCAGAACTGCAGTTTCTCTTTCAAGGTCTTACGATATATAAAGCTGCACTGCCTTGAATATTCCGTCACCTGCACAAACATTATATATCATACATGTTACACATGTGCCATGATGCGGAGCATGAGGAATTACAGTCTCCCAGTGCCAGGGATGAACACTCCGGGATGAGTTACTACTGCAGTCAAGGACCTTGCAAGAAAGTCTTCGTGTTATTAGATGATACATACTGTGTATTTCTATACATGCTTGATTAAGTTAAAGAAGTCAAAGTACTGGTACTTTAACACAACGATAAATGTGAAAATAAAGAAATAGACACATGAAGAAAACAGTCTTTCCACAGTATACAGACTGAATTTTGTACCTGGATGCTGTAACTGAGAAATAAGTGCAATGTTTTAAATCAATTAAATCATTTGACATACACATGTATTTACAACATAATAATAATAAATAGAGCAGCAAACAGCATTTAAAGGGCCAAGCACAACAGAGGTAAAACGATAAGCTAAAGAGCTGTCTTTAATTACTCAGTAAAGACTAGGGTTCTCAACCCTGTTTCTGGAGAGCTATCTTCCTGCAGACTTAGGTTCTAACCCTGCTTCAACACACCTATCTGTAATTACATAGAACTGAACACCTTGATTAGCTGGTTCAGGTGTGTTTAATTAGCGTCGAAGCTGAACTCTTCTGCAGTATGGCAGTTCTCCAGGAGCAGGGGTGGAGACTTCTTTTAAAGACAACATTTGGAAAATTACTGATACAGTTTAAAATCTAACGAGATCAATCTTATGATTTTTGGACAAACTGGTCACAAGTTATACGCAGAAAAGTCAATATTTTGACCAGTAGGTGGTGCTGTGCTAAAAACTACTTATGTGCCCTCAGGTCATTTGTTATAACACATACCAAGTTTGGTCAGAATCCGCTAAAGCATTGCAGAGATATAGCCTCAGGTCCTTTTTTGCACAAACTTCGTCAAATTTGTTAGCGCATTTTACAAAAAAGTTTGGTATATCAAAGAGCTTTTGATAACTTTTTTTTTTTCAGATAATCTGAGCCAATTTTGGTGAAAATTGGACAAACTGTCTAGGACGAGTTCGAAAAAGTAGATAGTTCAGAACATTCAAAATTACAAAAAAACTTGACCATAGAAATTAGCATTTTTGTACGCATGTAATTCGAGTAAAAGAATAAGAAAAAAAAAATTTGCTTTTAGACCTCATGGTCTACCGGAGACCTGACTCCAAATTAGCTGTGGTTAATGATGAGACTGTCCCCTATTTGTGTGCCAAATTTTCTTGCAAGCGATTCTATAAGATTCATAACAATATGTTAAACCATCTGAAAAATACAGCATTTTACTACAAAATTTGAAATGGTCCATGCTCAAAATGGCTGACATAGGAAAATTTGGTATCTTTGATTTGATACTCTGAATCTAACGAGGTCACTTATGATTTTTGGTCAAAAAATTGTTGTTTGGTATATCAGAAAGCTTTTGATAACTTTTTGGCAGCATTGTCTGAAGATGATCTGAGTCATTCATCTTGGCATGGAATCAGATGAAAAAAAAATAGTTTCTAGACCTCACGGTTCAAAAGTTATGAGCAGAAACATGATCGCAAATTTGGCCTGTTGGTGGACCTAGAGAGTTTGAGTTAGACACTCCATATTTGCTGTGGGTAATGATGAGACTGTCCTCTTTCCGTGTGCCAAATTTCATAACAATATGTTAAAGCATCTGAAAAATACAGCATTTTACTACAAAATTTGAAATGGTCCATGCTCAAAATGGCTGACATAGGAAAATTCAGTATCTTTGATTTGATACTCTGAATCTAACGAGGAATTTAAATTTTTTACTACTTTTGACCAGTAGATGGTGAAACTACTCACATGCCCTCAGTCATGCTTGTTATAACATGTACATAAGTTTGGTCAATCCACTATAAATAAAATAAAGTGTTACAAAGACATGTCCATTTTTGCGCAATTTTCGCCAACACTCTTTACGAAAACGGTTTGGCGTATCAAAAATCTTTTGATAACTTTTTGCCAGCACTGCCTGAAGATGATCTGAGCCAATTTTGGTGAAAATCAGACAAACATTCTAGGACAAGGTCGAAAAAGTAGATTTTTTGCAAAATCGAAAATTGCAAAAAATCTTGATCTGTAGAACTTTAAATGTAGGTATGCATTTGACTCAGTATGAGCCAAGGAATCAGAAGGAAAAAATATTTTGCTTTTAGACTTTACAGTTCAAAAGGTATTAGCAGAAACATGAGTGCAAATTTGGCCTGTTGGTGGCGCTAGAGAGTTTGAGTTAGAGACACCAAATTTTCTGTGGCTAATAATAAGACTGACATCTATCCGTTTGCCAAATTTTAATAACTTTCTTGCAAACGATTGTATAACATTCATAATATGTTAAAAAAAAAAAAATTGGTATCGGTATGTTAGCTTGATTCGGTATGGTACTCGTAATGAGATTACTCTTAAGTGATTGATTTTTGGTGGATTGCACTGCTACTGAAATTCTGGTATTGCAAAACTCTAATGAGTTGTTTACCCATAATATGTTCATAACAAAATTGCTTCATGGACCACTGATGAGGTGATTACTCTAATCACATAGTACTTTGACCCCTAAAGACAAGCGCAAGTCTCTTGACAAAACAGCTTTTCTGGTCCCTTTTGTCTGTCTTTGAGGATAAGGATGCCAGCGGTAAGGCACTCAGCCGCACAAATGCAAAAAAATAAAGAGCAGTAGGAAGGGTCTATCATCTCAGTTTGTCCCTCACGGGAACCCTTCCTGTGCTACTGCAAGCATCTGCAAGTTTTAATTAAGGAAAGCCTCAGAATAAACACATCCACTCACACATACACACAAACGATGGGGCTGAAGGATTAATTGTCTAGAGTCTTTGCCGATCTAATTAAGGGTCATTTCGCATCATGGCCATATTTTACCAGCCCCTGTGATAGAGGCGGTAATTAAATATGAGGGAGTTAGCCGCACTAACGATCTTGGGACCTTGCCTTTTGCGTGCGCATGTCAAATTAAATCCCTCATAACAGCTTGCTCTTAATGGCATTTTATCGTTGCGGATTAGCATATTCTGTAAACTCGGGTCAATTTTTGTAAACTGTTTGAGTACAAAGCGCAGCGGTGACCAGAAGGCCTCGGGGCAACTTAATCCAACCTGCCGGAGCCAGCGAACCAATTGACGCTCTTCTGAAGCGGTTTGTGCGGATATGCTAATAAAGAAAGACAAAAAGTAATTATCATTGCATGCAATTAGCAACCTGATAAGGCTTGGTTTTGAAGTAATGCAATTTTAAATTACTGCCATCTGTTTAATACCCATGTAGCACTCCAGTTACAACATAAGACCACACGAAAAGAAATCGTCTAGTTTTATCTCTTTAATATCACCATTTTATCAATTTGAACACACAAAATACATTTTTATTCAATATAAAGGCTTAGAAAGGCTTTTGCGCTCATTCTGCCTGGCGCGCTTACAGCTAAAAGATATAAATATAAACCTTTTTTCTCATCTCATTGTCACACAGATGCATTTTGTACTCGATTTTCTCTCACAGAGGCCATTTTCTATTGTTGCCTCCAAGTCCTCTTGGGAAGTTTGTACTTATGAGCTCAGGAGTTTGGGAACTAATTTATGCTTGATCTGTATTTTATGCTTTGTATGAATCATTCAGGCGCAGGGAATGATGGGAAATGTAGTCATAAACCAAGTAAGTTAGCAGTATTTTCTGGTATAGTTTTATCACTATTCTTCTCCAAGAGTCAAGGTCATTCATTACAGTTAACTAAACTAAATAATAATAATAATTATTATTATTTCAGCTAGTTGCCAATTTCGCTTATTTAATTCAGTTATTTTATTTTTATTTAGGAATATTTATTTTTAATTGTAATGCATTCATGTACTAAAATAAATAAAGCTAAAATTAAAATAAAAAAACTCAAACGTTTGAACTAAAATAAACGAAAACGGAAAATATATATTTTTTAAACTATTAATATAAACTATCACTCCCAAGGCAACATTTCTCGTTTAAAAGTGACACTTTTAATGTTCCAATATTAATATAATTAATGTATTAAAAAAACAGTATTTTCTGGTATTTTATTACTATTCTTCTTCAAGAGTCAGGGTCATTTATTATATTAAAATAATATAACAAAAATAATAAAATAAAATAAAATAAAATAGGGTTTAAAACTTGATTCTTGGAAAAATAGTTTCAGCTAGTTGCCAATTTTTCATATTTAATTTAGTTAATCTACTTTAATTGTGCAATAAAGTGATTTTAAATACATTTAAATTTATTCGATACTTTATTAATTTTAATGCACCTAAAATATATAATAAATTAACCTAAAAACAAATAAAAATGTCTAAAAACATACATAACAGTAACAAAATCAAAAACTTCTTAAAAAGACAAAAAACACTCAGTGTTCAACTAAAATAAAATGAAAATAGAAAATATATATTAAAAAAAAAACATAAAACTATCACTCCCAAGGCAACATTTCTCATTTTAAATTTATTTGACACTTTCAATGTCTTTTTAAAAACATAAATTCAACAAATACCAAATAATAAGTCCAAAATGTAAAAACAAGAGCTCTGAGCTCTCTGCAAGAGCTGAGCAGCTGCCATTACGATGCATGTGAATGCTACCGGATATCTTTCTCCGGGTATCATAAACCTGCTCATTTCCAACATATCGTCCCCTTTCTGACCGCTCACCTCATAAATACCACCATTCCAGCATGATTTGAAAGCAGCAAGTGAGAAATAATGTCAGTCTCTTTTCTCTGTGTGCACGTCTGTCGCTCTTTTCCCTGCATTACCTTATGCTTGAGCACCCTGAATAATGATCAACCGCCACACATTTCCATATTTCTGAAGATAAGGGAAGTCAATCTGCACACAGACAACTTAACCAGCTTCCTGCGGCCTTATTGGGTGACGCTTCAGTAAAGAGACGTAAAGCACACGGACATGACCTGCTGAATCAATTTCTGCTTCAGAAAGAAAGAGACACAAAGAGAATAAAAGGAGGACACTGGGATGGAGCAGCACCCCCCGCTAACAGTCTCACAGTACCCATTAAACAACGCTTATTGAATCAATTTACAATGCCTAATGCAGTTTTTGAGTACTGGGGAGTTCAAGGACAGTGACGGTGTGTCTTTCATTGAACTGCTACTGTTATGTGAATAGGTACTGGTGATACGGAATATATGCTCATATCTTAACCAATGGATTTAAAATGAAAAATAAGATTTCACTAAAACATTTCAACACAAGAATTAAATCTAGAGTTCAAATATGCTTAGCAGTAATAATGGAACAACAGTTTTAAAATATGATTTTCATTATCATTTACAACAAGACCAACATTTTCATGGATTTAAATAAAAGATTTTTGTTATAAGAGACAAAAAGATAAAAAAAAAAAAAAAGCAACAACAACAAAAAGGGCTTTTTTAATTAACGCGTTAATT
Organism: Labeo calbasu; assembly: GCA_019740295.1. Lineage (NCBI taxonomy): Eukaryota > Metazoa > Chordata > Actinopteri > Cypriniformes > Cyprinidae > Labeo > Labeo calbasu. The sequence continues at coordinate 4,450 of JAHKKF010387216.1, read as the reverse complement.
AATTAGTTATGAAAAATAACGTGATTAATGTCCCGATCTATCACTAGCTTAAATGTGATTTATTACAACAGTTTAGTAAAATAAGTTGATATTGTGTTATTTTAAACACAATATTATATGTTTTTGCTCAATTTTGCAGAGAACATATTACCTTTGAAACCACAGCAGAACTGTTGCACGTCTTCGAGCAACACAGCGGCAGGGTTGCCAGGTTTTCGCAAAACAAAACCAGCTCAATTGCTACTCAAAACTAGCATTTCGAGTGGGGTCCCCCATTAAAAATCGCGTTCCGGGGGATAAAATACACCTTTTTTTCTTTTTGAGGTTCTTCTGGTAAATTCTCAGGAAATCCGCAGACTTGGCAACATTGCACAGCAGTGTTTAGTTTCTAAATGAATTCGCGTTTTGGACGAATCGTTTGAATCAATGATTCAAAGAGCCATTCATAAAGAGAGTCATTTACTTCATTCCTGAATGAATCAGTCATTTGAACGAATCAAATGAATGAATGACTCAAAGACATTTACCACCAGGCAGATTTAGTTTCTTATTTAGAGTATAATTTCATTAAAAAAATAAAGAAATAAAGAATATATGATAAAAATATGACAAAAATAAGAACATTAAAGGGATAGTTCACCCAAAAAAATTTAATTCTGTCATCATTTACTCAATCTCATGCTGTTTTGGTTACCAATAACACTCAATGTACGAACAAAAAATACTGAGATGTTTATTATCTTCTTTTATGTTCTATAGTTTACGTTAGGTCGTTGCAGCCTAAATGTTTATGCGTAATAAATTTTAGGTTGAATCAAATACAGTATTTCTTTCTAAAGCTATAATTTGTAATGTCTACTTGATATGTTCTCAATTAACAGAACAATAGCTTTAAAAATCTTATTTTGTGATTAATTAGAATAATTAATTGAAACATCATGTAATTAATTAGATTTAAAATTTTAATCTAATTAATTTGTGCTCCAAAACCACTCCTTTCCTGGATAAAATAGGATGAATAAAATAAAATAAAATAGATGATTTTCAAAAAAAATCTATGAATTTGCAACAGCTGAATGTAACACTTTGGATAAGCCAAACATGTCAGTATCTTAGTAAAATGTGATTTATTTAAGCCATAAAATAGACTTTATTACATAAAATAAGAGTTAGTTATTTAATATAAAAATAAAATGTATATTATTATTATGGACAAGTCATATTTGAAACTATAAATCCATACATACACACACACACACACACACACTATATACATACATAAGATCACCATCTATAAAAAAAATTACATAAAGTAGCCTACATAATTAATTTAGTAAAATACACCCAAACGTGGTCATTGCAAAAGTTTCCATGTTGACTCCAGACTCGCTAATGCTAATAGATTCATGGCCCTATTTGTGATTTGGCATGGACACAAAATTCATGTTTCACAAGATCGACAAGCCCGTGAGGCAAACACAGGAGAACCGGCATGACTCCAGCCAAAATGATGAAGGCTGTCAAATCTCAAACACGAACCAATAAGTCAAGCTGCAGTTCTGAGCTGCTGTTTTGCTGTGCTAAGCTAACTCCATGCAAAGATGTTATCGATCACGGCCGGCAGCTATAGACAAGTGATGGAATAAGGTCAGAGAAGGAGCAAAAGGTCACTTGCTTGATTTACAAATTTATGTTGCTCATGAGGGTCCAACATGTTTCGACATTAGACTGCTGTTACTGCCATGTTAAAAACAACATCAACAAGCCCAGTGCATTTGCTGGTCTTAAAGACAGTCAAAATGGGTTTTGAACACTGATCAGCTGGTCAAGCTGGGAAACCAAAACCAGCTTAATTCAGCAAAGACCACCAAACCACCTTAAGCTGGTTTAAAGCCAAAAGTAAGGTTTGATATACTCATTTAAAGTTTTTTCCTACAAGAAAATCAAACCAAAAACTCATGCACCCCAATGTTTTGTTCAATAGCAGATCATTATTCTTTGCAGTAACATAACCTTAGGTTATTTTATTCTACAAAAATAAATAAAAGTCCTAATATATGTCTGCTTCAACTTTCTGTTTTTAACAGGAAATACATCAAATTCCACCACTGATGACGGGTTAAACAAACAATAATTTAAAAATAAATAAATACATTTTACAATATTTATTTATTCATTTATTTATTTTTTATATACTTATTATTATTATTATTTAATTTATTTTTTTTACATTTATTTATTTATTATTTTTTTGCATGAACCCGGTTGACCAACTTATGTTGGCTAAGACTATTTAGTTGGTAGAAGTTGGTCAACCTGGTCTGCCAGCATTGGCAAGCTGGTTTAGCTGGTTGGCCAAGCTGACAAATACTCAGAAATCCTCTAAAGTCTGCAAACTAGACCAGGCAAATTATCAAACCAGAATTGAAAATGTCATGCTTACCTTTCCTACATATTGTGCATCTGGACCAATGTGTTCCTCTAAGACAAAGAACTGGTTCCATATCCATCCGCGTTTGGGCCGATGGTGGACCTCTGTTTCTCCGTCCTTAGTCTGATTGTGGCTGTGAGTTGCATTGTGGCTCCTGGAAATGATTTTGGCTTGGCCGTGATGGCTCGCCTCATAACCCCTCTCCAGAAAACACAGGCACAAAAGTACAGGACACAAACAAGAGCTCGGGTTCACCTTCATGACTGCGAACAGAAGCGAAATTCCCAATATTCCGAAAGGATTCCAAAAACTCCAGCGAAAGTTCTGCAATATTCCAAACACACAGTGGTATTCCACAAACGATATATTCCAAAGGATAAAGATGGATTCCAAACCCTCCTCCTCCGCCACCTCCTCGTCCTCCACCGCCACCAGCCAGCAGCCACGTCTACTCCTTATTCCCCCCCTCGGATGGACGTTTGAGGGGCTTGATTTAATCAGACGTCGGACCGGAGGTCCAGAAAGCTTGAATGAGGTTCATATTTCAGTTGTTCATCTTGGAAAGGCAGCAGAAATGCACTGACATCATGCACTCGAGGAAGAACGCAGACGCGTTCAAGCCCGGATGCAACAAACATGCAAGACTACAGCCGTGGCCATGTTGAATCTCCTGTGAAAAGAGATGAAGAAACAATTTTAATGTTTAAATGGTTGTAAAATACCACAAGAAAGGAAACATCTCTAAAAGACATTTGATTACAAATATGGCATGATTGCCTAATGTGCCTTTTTGTGAAGTTCAACCCAACATGGGATCAAATTCGCCCTAGTTTATTTTACTAATACATGTTGTTGGACTTACTGCAAAAGATTTGTCAGTGCATGATGAAGTGTTTGTTCTAAAATGAATTTCCCTTGATAATGTCAACCAATACCCAATTAGCTTTGTAGTCCATTTCTACAATCACTGTGGCTTCACTGCAGCTTTCATATGCTTACTTTCTTTTTAGGAGCACTTGTGCTCCTAACTTAAAAAATTTAGGAACATAGTCAAAATTTCAGGAGCACCTTCTAATGAATAATCAAAAATCTTATAAAAAAATAGCCTTCCCTTACGAGGTGATATTTGACTCCTTAAAATGATTGTAAAAGTGAGTGTAAAGGGGAACGTCAAATTGTTTAAAAAAATATATTTTATAAGCTTTTTAAAATTTCTAATTAAAACAACAGAATACGAATAAGTTACCAATATAATTAAATCAGTATTAACAAAATTTATTTGTACTACAGAGGTGGCACAGAAGAACACTAAAGTGGCTTGCAGGTGTATTTTCATGTTTAATGAGGCTCAGAGGTGGCATGAGTGCAATCAAATTCATAAATTCATGTTGAGATTAATGTTTTAAATATACAATTTTGAATTTAGAAATATTAAATGGTTTAAATAACTGAAAAGATACTTTAAAAATAAAACTAAAACTGCCAGTAGATGCCGGCAAGTCACTGATTTAATTACTGAATCATTCATTCGTTTGATTAATTCGAACGGCTGAATTATTCAGGAATAAATCAAGTGACTGTTTATAAAAGCTAAATTGAATCACTGACTCACTAGATTAGTTTAAAAACGCACATTCATTTATAAACAAAACACCGCTGTGTTTGAATGAAGATGCGCAGCGGCTCAGTTGTGACTTGTTTCAAACTATTTTTGATGATGAAACAGAGCAAAATCATGCATTAGTGTTATTGTCAGACAATGTAAGTCACTTAATATTAACTTCTTGTTTATTAACCTGTTGTATTAAATAAATATCTCATTTACAAACTCCTTTAAAAATCATTAAAAGTGGTCATCGGATGCCCATTTTCCACATTCTCAAATTCCAATTCCAAATTCCAGATTCCAAATTCTCAATGGGAGTGTAAAACAACACCCTTTTTACCTTGTCAAAATGAGCTCTGCAAAAATCAACCCATTCTGAGGGATTGTTCCTTTAAATGCAAATGAGCTCTGCT
>JAHKKF010387193.1:0-18144 GCA_019740295.1 Labeo calbasu | reverse complement strand
TTATATTATATTATATTATATTATATTATATTATATATTTCTTGGTATTTTAAACTATATAGTAACTTCTATAGATACCCTGAGGTATTATATTATATTATATTGTATTATATAGCTTAAAATAACAATATCATGTTATTTTAAGCTATATTAAAACTTCTATATTTCTAAACCATTATATTTTATTATATGATATGATATGATATATTATTATTAAATTATATTATTAAAAAAATTGTTATTTATTATTAATATGTTATGTGTTTAATGTTTAAATGTAGTTCGTACTGACAAATTATTGTTAAAATAGAATTTTCTATGAATTTTCTTGGAATTTTATTTGATTGTAATTGCACTTTATTAAATTCAAATTGCAATTCTGCATCTGGTTTTGTCTCAATTCAAATTCAGGAAATGAATGGGAATTCTGAATGGCGCACAACCTCGGTAAACATCTTTTATGGCATTTGAATAGTCTCCATGTGTGATCATGGACGGGCTGGACTTTGCCTCTTTCTTCTCTCAGCAGAGGGTGTGGTGTGTCATGCTGTCCTCAAATGCTCTCCTAAAGTCGCTGTCTCTGAGCCTCCCAACTTACACAAACACTGCTATTCTTCTCATGAATATCAAGTTAATTTAAAAGTGTCTTTGTTCGAACTGGTTTCAGTTCATGAACCCTGAGAATTGAATGGTACCTCATATATTTGTCTTCATGTTTCTAAATGCGCTGTTGTTTTAGAGTCTTCACTGAGTTTTGTTTACTAATCAGTCGTGCTCCTCTGGATTGATGTGGTGTCAGGTATGTGTGTGAGAGAGGAGGTAAATAAAGCTGTGTCTGTATCAGGTGATTAACTCGGAGGGTACCTGGGTTCAGCTGGATAAGAACAGTGTGGTGGAGTTCTGTGAGAGCGATGAGGGGGAGGCCTGGTCTCTGGCCCGAGACAGAGGAGGAAACCAGTACCTACGTCACGAGGAAGGTAATGTGAACGCTCTCCGCTCACTTCCAGCCGTGAGAAAAAAAGTGCACTGAATTGTATTGTAGATAATATAACATTAGTGCAAGAAAAGGCCATTTAAATGTACTTAAAGAGACTGTTCCTTTAAATTGGAAACCAGTGATGTGAAAACCATGCATAAATCAGCTGTCTGTTAATTATTTATGTTTGTTTATTAATGCTTTTTGTTTCTCTCTGGAACAGAGCAAGCGATTTTGGAGCATGGAGCCCAGACCCCTCCTCCCAGCCCATTCTCAGTCCAGGCGTTTAACAGGGGCATGGGCGGCTCGGGAGCTCAGGGCTTCGACTATGGCATCAACAACAAAGGTGAGAGTAAAGATCCTGGAGAGATGTGAAAAAAGTGATTTATTATTGAGTGACAGTTACACCTTTGTTTATATGATTAAAGTTTATCTCCCTATTAAGCTTTTTTTTCATACATTGCTCTAGGGGTGGGCGATACACTAGACAACAATTTGTCAACCGGTAGAGAAAAAACAAGTGATTTAAGTGATTTTAAGCCATTGAAACTTAATCAGCAGCAAAAGAGAACTCTTTTCCATATATGAGCGCGCAGTGAAGACGGTGCTCATAGGCCTTGAATGGTTAAATACACTTGTATGTGTCAAAATGTCCATCTTTGCAAGTATCCTCGTAACACAGTAATTTAGGTCATATGTGAAAGCAAACAGCTGAAAAAGAAAACGCGTGTAACAGTGTATTGGATCCGGGCAGCTCTTAAAGTGACAGCAGTCTAATATTCTTGCTGTTTGTCATTCATGTTAATCATGATCTAATCTTATTAATCGCAAAATAAATTTGACTGTGAAATACCCACAAAAGATTATTTAAAGCTATTTTTGTGATAAATGAGAAAGTATGGAGTAGACATTACAAGTTGTTGCCTTAAAAAGAAATATTTTATTTGATTCAACATAAAATGTATTACACATTTAGGCTGCAACGGCCTAACATAAACTATGGAACATAAAAGATCATTTGAGAAACATCTCAGTATTTTTTGTTTATACAATGAAAGTCATTGGTAACCAAAACTGCTTTGTTACCAACAGTCTTCAAAATATTTTATTTTATGTTTCACAATAGAAAGGTTTAAAACGACATGAGGGGTGAGTAAATGATGACAGAATTTAATTTTTTTGGGTGAGCTATCCCTTTAATGTTTTTATTTTTATATATTTATTTTTTGTTTTATGAAATGACACTCTAAGAACTAAACTGAACTAAATCTGCCAGCAGGTGGCAGTAAATTTCTTTATGAGTCATTGACTGATTCATTCAGGAATAAAGAAAATGGATCTTTATGAATGGGCCTTTGAATCATTCATTCACACGATTCTTTCAAAATGCACATTCATTCAGACACTAAACACTGCTGTGTTGGTCGGCAACAATTCTACTGGCTTCTAAAATGATACGTTCACTGCAAACTGAGCAAAAACACATGATGCTTAAAATGTAACACAATATCAACTTCTTATTTACTGAACTGTTGTATAAAATAGAGCCCTGCATTTCAGCCCAAGCCCGACGGGCCCCGACTTTTTGATGCACCTAGGGCCAATTTTCACGTCATAGTTCAGACACGGGCCAGGCTTCGAGCCTGTTTTAGGCTTTTCTTTATTTTTGTGTTTTAAACATCCACCAATTATAGTAATGAAAAAAAAAAAATCTGCGTTGGTGGAAACAACACACGACTTCACTTTTGCTGTCACTTTCGAGACCGGCTCAGAAGGCGTCTAGTGTTTCTGTCAGCAGCGAGTGCACCTTTAGCACAGCTGGAACAGTTCAGTTCTCAAGCGCATGCAATAGGCTAAAGGTTGCTGCAAAGCACTAGCAAAAGTTATTACAATGAATGTGTCTGGGGGAAATACTAAGGAGATCTTTGAATTATTTATTAATAAACTAGTGATTTCTCAGTCTGTGTCGCAAGGATGAAGTTGCCGATCCTGACACGCCATCTCCTCTTTGGACGTGCCTGTAAAGAGAAAAGCATCTTTACAGATTACATAATGAAAGAGTTTTGTTTTCGATTTGTTTTATTTCGTTAAATAATATTGTAAACCTTTCTATGGATATATTTCTCATGTCTGTGAGGTATGTATTCACTGAGTGTTGGTTCATTTTTGTGAAGCGCACCTGTTGAGACGACAGTAAGCGCATCATGTTTGTTTTCTTTATTTTACAAAAGCAAGTTTTGTTGATATTGTGAGCGCACACAAATTAAATTAGACACTTTGCAGTTCCGAATGATGTGTTACTCTTACCTTTATGAGTAAATGAAGGAATATTTTAAATTGTTTCCACTGAAAAAAATGCAAGTAATCACGCTGGCGCCTCCATGTCCTGCAAAGCGTACTTCAGCTCTGCACAAATGATTGGATATGCACCCAATAGCACACGTTTATCTAGGTTTAATGTTTAAACTAACATTGTTTTATACTTGAACTGTTTTATATCTATAGATTTTATTTTAGGCAAGTCGTGATGATTTGAGGCAAAATTAATAAAACGGACTGTGATCAGCCTTCCGCTGGCCCCTTGGTCATTACTCTAAAAAACAAAAACTTAACGAATGAAAAATGCTTCAAACGTTTTTCTAAATTAACTCAAAAAAACGAAACAAAATCTAATCACTGCCATTACATACAAAACTGAACTATTTTAATAGCTGAAACAGTATTATGAGCTCTTTTGGGAGAAGAGGGAAAAAAGACGGGTTCGGGGCGAGAATTCGGATAAGCTGTCGGACAAGGGCCGGGCTAGGGCCTATATTTGAGGCCTGTGCAGGGCTCTAGTATAAAATCACATTTAAGTTTGTGATAGACTGGGACAAAATCAGCACTCGTGTCTCATTGCTCTTGCTGCCCGTGTGATACGTGATGTGTATAAATATGAGACAAAACACACAATTATAAAATATAAAATATTATAAAATAATTTTTTTGCACCAGTATCTTAAATTTTAGGGCTTAACTGCATTTATGGAGTTGTTGCCATGCATCATATTTGTCAACAGTCAACTGTATGAAATACAAGATTATGTACAGGTCTGGGGGCGGGGCCAGTGTGGCAACTGCGTTTAAAATATTTTAATCGTTTTATTTTTTCATAGCTAATTAAGTTAATGCGTTAAACTGACAAACCTAAAAATAAGAAATACATATATTTAATTTACAAAGTGAAGAATATGCAGTGTGTTTATACATTTAATTACTTTAGACAATGTATGTAGGATTTCTTATTTTTTTATTTTTTTACCTTTTTCTTGTAATCAGTAAGTTTGATTTATTTATTTATTTTTTATAGGCTAGTATAAGCTATTTGTGATATTGACACTGGTGACAAGAACTGAAAGATAAAATTTCTATGGTATCAAAAATTTTAATATCATAAAGACCTTATTTATTGCAAAAATGTCTATGATATAGTTACTGTGAAATAAAATGGCTTGTATTGTGATATAAGATTTTGGTCATATCGCCCACCCCTGCCATGCCCCTGCTAAATGTCATATTTGATGCCATAAAATTGTCATAAAATTAATGCCAATCCAACAGTGGTAGAATAGCCAGTCATCCAGGAATTTTTGGTTGTATTCATGTTTTAGTAACTGTGATTCCTTTATGTTTCTTAAAATTGTCTTGTTCTTTAGGTAAAAACCTTTTAGGTTAAAAGTGGAAATTAAATTAAAGGTACCATACAAAAGTTTGGGGTTGGTAATATTTTTAATGTTTTTGAACGTAGTGTCTTATGCTAAAAAAAAAATACAGGAAAACAGGCGTATTTTGAAATGTTATTACTTAAAATAATACTTATGATTATTACGATTTAAAATAACTTATTTTAAATTGTAATTAAAATGTCGTTCTATTTAATACAGTTTAAATGCAACTTACTCTTGTGATGACAGCTGAATTTTCAGCAGCCATCATTCTAATTAATGATAAAAACAGTGCTGCTTATTATTTTTGTGGAAACCGTAATGCATTCTTTTCAGGATTTGTTGATGAATAGAGCATTATAAGTATCTTTACTGTCACTTTAAATCAACCTAATGCATGCTTGCTGTATAAAAGTATTAAAGTATTTAAATAAAAATCTTACTGACCCCAAACGGTAGTGTGTACTGCACATCCTTATCCACTAATGACAAACAACAGGAAAAGTCTTGGAAACATCATGGAGCCCTGGATATAGTGGACATCAAAACAGTGTCTTTTATTGATGTAAAGTGCTGTATGACCCCTGATTAATAAGCAAACACAATCATTTGTCTCAATTCAGCTCTGTGCAATCAGAGTAATTTCATTCTGCATGCTGTGATCTGTGTGTCCTGGCTGTCGTCTGTGGCGTGTGAAGGCATCATTGTGTGCATGGGCAAGACTCTGTGTGCTGCAGCTGGGTCTTACCCATTTATTGTCCACTGCCTCTCACCATACTCTTCTCATGCACCGCTGCTTAGTGGCGTTACCCATAGACCGCTGTCTGATGGGTCCTTCATCACCTCTTATACTTAAGTAGTCTGAATAAACAGACCATTGACGTGACTGTGGTGCTGAACTCAGTGCTTCTTGACTAAAAGTCAACATGAAGTCAATATTAACTTATTAAATGTAATAAATCCAATCAGTTCCTGAGATTAAATCAATTCCCACCCTACTTTTTCCCCCTTAATAAATATGTCAGACACACATTGCACTATGAAATCTTTTCATGTTGACTTTAACAAGTTGTAAAGTTAATATTAAAATATAAAAGGTTTAATACAGGTTTAAAAATCCCCACGGAATTTCACTATAAAAGGGATGAAAGCATAGCATTGGCTTTGTCTGCCAATGCCTTACCTGTGACCTTGTAGGAGTTTCAGAAATGAGGTTTCCTGAAAACCTGACCTACGGCTTTCCCGCCCATTCCTTATTCCCCTCACGTTGGTTCAGCTGACCCACTCACACACCCCATTCCTTCCAGTGAGCGTGCTTGTGTGGGACGTTAAACTGACGAGCGTTTTGTATGGCTCCTTTTAAGGATCATATAAGCTACAGCACTCCCATTGTCTTCCGCATTGCAGGTGACCGGCTGAGTGCCATACTGAATTCCATTCAGTCTGGGCCTTTCCTCCCAACTCCTTCCATATTTGAGCAAGCTGCCAAACCTCCCTCTTCCCTTGTCCACAGCCCATTTGTGTTTGGACAATCCCTTTCCCAGCAGCCTCAACCGCATCCACAGCTTCCGAGTAAGTCTGTCCGTCTATAAGGTAGTGGCGGTGCTTGCTTGCACAGGTGCCCCTTGTTCTTGTCTTAAGCGCTTATTTGTTTAGTGTCCCGTAGGTTGTGTTGAGATCCGTTCAGGCTTATTTCCCCTGCTTTTCTGTCGGCGTCCACCCCGCTTGCTTGCTGTGTTTGAATTGGTGGTTCTTTTCTTTCTCATCTCAGTGGCCAAATAACATTTAAGTTCTGTGTTTCTGTTGTAGCTACTAACAATGTGTGTTTCGTGTCAGATGTTTCTGTTAACTTTTTTTGCTTGCTACATGTACAGTGTTTAATTTGATCATTCAGTAGCCTAACAATTACCAAGAGGTCCAGGAATCTGTCCACGCAATCAAAGCCGTGCAGTGCTTTAGCATTGCATCCCCCAGTGTAATCCACAATGCATTTGTCTGCGTAATTAAATGAATTTGGGTTTTTGGGATATTAAAGGCGCAAGTGTCTCAATATTTTCCACAGCCAGAATACTCTGAATCTGCATTTCGGATTTATTACAGTTCTTCACACTCTTCTGCCACCCGCCTTGCACTGGTTGATGCCCAGTTTTGTTTTAGTCTTGTGCCTGCTTCTACTAGTCTCTGTCTCTCTTACAGTGTCTGTCCTTCTACTTGTTGCTTTTTCTCTATTCATATCTTTCCCAGTACATAGATGCTCCTCTGGCCCTGTTTACGCTTAGTGTTAACACCCGTCGTGGGTTATCCAATCACCAGTTACAGAGCTTTAATGGGGTTGCATAGAATTTTGTTAATGGGAATTGCATAGAACCTCATCTCAGACAACATCATACACCTACTGACCTGCTAATACTTCATTGTTCAAAAACAAAGGTCTTAAAGGGATAGTTCACCCAAAAATGAAAATTTTGTCATTGATTACTCACCATCATGTCGTTTTAAACCCGTTAGACTTTGGATAATCTTCAGAGCACAAATTAAAATATTTTTGAATAAAATCTGAGAGCTTTCCGACCCACCATAGACAGCAGAGCAACTGATATGTTCAAGGCCCAGAAAGGTAGTTAGGACATCATTAAAATAGTCCATGTGACATCAGTAATTCAACCTTTACTTTACTGGATAATGACTTTATTCACCCATTTCTTTTCTTCCTTGTTAGTCTTTGATGCACATTCATAACAGTACCAGCGGTGACTGACACGGTAGAGAAGAAATTGTTAAATAAAGTCACAGCTGAGCCAATAATGTCCCATGGACTATTTTAACAATGTCCTTACTGCCTTTCTGGGCCTTGAAAGTGTCAGTTGCATTGCTGTCTATGCAGGGTCAGAAAGCTCTCGGATTTCTTTAAAAATATCTTAATTTGTGTTCTGAAGATAAATAAAGGTCCTACGGGTTTGGAACGACACAAGGGTCAATAATTAATGACAGAATTTTCATTTTTGAATGAACTAACCCTTTAAATGTTACAATACCTGGGTAGTTTATACATGTGTAAAAGAAGTATTAAATTTGATTTAAAAAGAAAATCATCCGTACACATGCACAAGACTTCACAGAACTTCTCCGCAGTAACACAGATAATCTAGAATGCTCAGTTAATGTAGGAGCTTGACTAAAATAACAAACATTCCACTTAAAACATCATTTTTGGTGTATGTAAACATGGCAGTCGCGCTTGGATCAGCGCCAAAACAGTCCAAGATCGCCTGAACGAAGTCGTCTCAGCTCGATTGAAAACGAACTCTGGAGTGGTTCTGTTGTAGTGAGAAGACCGTTCCATCCAACGAACCCGGCTATATCACAGTGTATGGTGGGTAATCACATAAGTAATGTCTGTGGGTGAGCACGTCTTCGATATTCAAAATAAAAGCGCACCTTTTCATTTTGTAATGCCGTTTTATTGCTCTTCTTCATAGTAGGTGTACTTTAAAAATGTTTTCCCAACGAATCCTGGACTCCTGCTTAAAATTCTAAATTAATATAACGACAGTTACAAAAAAAACCCAACAATAACCCCGCAAAGCTGTTGTCGTTCCGTCCTGATGGATGACAGCTATAAGCGGAATCCTGGAAAACAAACCGTGGAACTTTGATCAATGAGAGAACGGTTTACTCGACTTGTATTAACAGATTTGGTCCGTTTAGAAACTTTGCCGTGTGAAAGCGAACTGCACCAAGAATAAAAAGCAACATTGTACTAATTTTAATCCCTGTTTCGGACAGAGCAATCGATCTACAGGTGTGAAAGAACCCTAAAACTTTAAAAGATGCATACTAAAACGGCCTCATAAGCACATCAACATCCGTTTTGAACAGAGCAAGTGATATTGTAAGTTTACATGTAGTCACAAAATCATTAACTCTCACAGAGTCTTCCCCTTGAAAACTAAGTAGTCACAGACCAATTTGGAACGCATGTAAAAACCAAGTGTACACTGCAATCTCTCAGTTGTCCACTTGTGATTAGATCACCCAAGACGATTGTTACTATCAAGTGTAAACAGGGCTAGAGTCCTTTTTCCCCCTCATTCACTCTATATTCCACTCAACAGTTCCCCATTGTTCACTGGCTCTCACTTTCTTTCTCATTCTCTGATGGTTTTCCTTGGTTCAAGCCTTGTTGCTTACTTTCCTTGCCACTGTTTTCCGCTGTAGATGCTTCATCACGCAGCCTTGCTTCACGTGAGCGTGTGCACAAAAGCAGTGCGACCGGGCCTGGCACCGCTCTATCATCTCTTGTTCTCAGACAAAAGGGTGGGTAATGCATGTCTTCTCCGGGGAGCACCCTGGAGACTCACTACAGGGAGGGGTTTCATGTCATCCTCTCTTCCACAGTCCATTTATTTCCCCTCTTAGGCATGGCAACAGAGTATGTAGTGCTTTGGAATATATATGGTGACAAACATTTTCAATGACCTGGGTGCTTTCCATTCGCATCAGTATTGCTATTTTAATACTTTAATAAATTCTTTAATTCTTATGTAAATAAATGGTCTGTAAATTCAAACTTAAAGTCATTCTTGGATTTCAGTGGATTCTTGTAGATGTCATTTTAAAGTTTACTTCTGTTGTTTTACATTTTGTTTCTTAAGTTATGTTGTCGTTTTTATTATTATTTCTTCCTGCGTATGTAAAAAGGCCTAACAAATGTCTTTGTGGAGTGCCTCCTGCACAAATGAGTTACACATCAGTAACTGTTGGTGTGTTACGATACGCAGGTGACAGGGATAACATGGCCAGTCGGTCTATGTCTCCAGGCAGCAAGCATCGTCAAGAGAGTCGATCCTCCAAAACAGACAGTCACTCTAGCCGATCTGTCGACCAGGTGAAGAGCAAGAACAACGACAGTCTGTCTGCCAGCGAAGCCCTCATTCTCAAATCAGACACCGGCAAACTGCGGTCTGACTCTCACAGCCGCTCCCATTCTCCTAACCACAACACTCTGCAAGCCCTCAAAGCTGATGGCCGAACCTCAGGCCTCAGGGCTGAGTCTCCAACCCCTGGCTCTCGTTCCTCCTCACCCAAACAGAAGACTTTCAGTTCGGGCAGGTCAAGCCCTTCCAGCAACAGTTCCCCACGTTCATCCTCTCCTCATGATAAGAACCTGCCCTCGAAAGTTAGTCCTTCTTCGAAAGCTCATCTTGACCCTCCTCGTGAGAGATCCAAATCGGACTCCTATACGCTAGACCCTGACACTCTCCGAAAGAAGAAGGTTCCTCTCATGGAACCTCTGAGAGGCAGGTCTACATCTCCTAAGCCAAAAATTTCACCCAAAGAGAGCAAAGGAGGAAGCAGCAATGCTGAGAACCGAGCCCCATCTCCTCATGTAGTTCAAGAAAACCTTCACAGTGAAGTGGTGGAGGTGTGTAGGTCCAGCGCCTTGCTGTCTAATGATGAAGCCAATGATGAAAACGCAGAGTTGCACAGTGCTGAAGAGGGCTCCTCCAAGGTCCACTTTAGTATTGGGAAAGCCCCAGTCAAGGAGGAACTTGAAAGTCGTTCCTCACCCAAAGTCAGCCGTAAAACCTCCAGCAGACACGTGAGACCCAAAAAAGACAAATCGGGTCCGCTCTTCAAAGGCGAAAATGTGCGTCCCACTGAACCCGCCAAGCAAGCCATGTCGCCATCTGTTGCAGAATGTGCCCGTGCTGTTTTCGCTGCCTTCCTGTGGCATGAAGGCATAGTACATGATGCCATGGCATGCTCTTCCTTCCTCAAGTTCAACCCAGAGCTGACCAAAGAACACGCACCCATCCGTAATTCTCTCAGCTGCCAGCAGGGCTTTGAAGAGAAGGAGAGCAAACTGAAGAACCGCCACTCTCTGGAGATCTCCTCGGCGCTCAACATGTTCAACATATCACCACATGGACCAGACATTTCCAAGATGGGTAGCATCAACAAGAACAAGGTTCTGTCCATGCTCAAAGAACCACCATTGCCTGAGAAGTGCGAGGATGGAAAAAGTGAGGCGGTCTCCTATGAGATGACCAGCCACTCCTCCATGAGGTCCAAGTCCATCTTGCCTCTCACTCTCCAGCATCTAGTAGCTTTCTGGGAGGACATATCCATGGCTACCATCAAAGCGGCTACACAGAACATGATCTTCCCGAGTCCAGGGTCCAGCGCTATCCTTAAAAAGAAGGAGAATGAAAAGGACAGCAAGAAGACCAAGAAAGAGAAGAAGAAGAAAGAGAAAGCCGAGGTTCGCCCTAGGGGGAACCTATTTGGGGAGATGGCGCAGTTAGCTATGGGAGGCCCAGAGAAGGACACCATCTGTGAGCTATGTGGAGAGTCTCACCCATACCCTGTTACGTACCACATGAGACAGGCCCATCCAGGTACAGTGCTGTCAATATTTGGGTCTTACTCCATTCTTGTTTTTTCTGAGCAGCTATAAAGACCAGTATGTGGAGATCAGTCATCAGGTTCTGTGTTGTTTTCTTTCAGGTTGTGGCCGGTATGCAGGAGGTCAGGGCTATAACAGCATTGGCCACTTTTGTGGAGGCTGGGCTGGTAATTGTGGAGACGGTGGGATTGGAGGAAGCACCTGGTACTTGGTGTGTGATCGTTGTAGAGAGAAGTACCTCAGAGAAAAACAAACCGCTGCCAGAGAAAAGGTATATCTGTCATGACCAATGTAGGGAAATGCATAATTGTATACTACTTCCTTGGGTTCAACCCTGTGTTTCTTGGTTCAGGTTAAGCAGTCAAGGAAGAAACCTCTCCAGGTGAAAACCCCACGGGCTCTGCCCACGATGGAGGCCCATCAGGTGATCCGTGCCAATGCGCTGTTCCTGCTGTCTCTGAGCAGCGCCGCAGAGCCTAGCCTGCTTTGCCATCACCCACCTAAACCCTTCCACGCACATCTGCCCAGCCTCAAGGAGGGAGTGTCTGAGGAGCTACCCAACAAGATGGGCTGCCTCTATCTGCAAACCCTAGCCCGGTAAATTCCTTGTGTTGACTTTGATGACCATGGCCCAGCATTGTTGTAGTATTTCAATGCATTAAGTATCTCACTGACTCTTTTTCTATGTCCTCTCACAGCCAACACACTGAGAACTTTGGGGCCTATCAAGATGACAACTTGTTTCAGGATGAGATGCGTTACTTGCGTTCTACATCAGTCCCTGCTCCCTACATCTCAGTCACTCCAGATGCCTGCCCCAATGTTTTTGAAGAGCCAGGAAGTAACATGAAGTCAATGCCTCCAAGGTACTATAACAAAGCTTCCTGTTTCCCAACTGTGCTGTGTTCTTTGAACATTTCACTTTTTGGGTATGCCTTTTATGACTTCTTTATTTGACTTTGTTCCTTTAGTTTGGAGACAAGTCCAATCACAGACAGTGACACAGCCAAGCGGACAGTATTTCAGCGCTCATATTCAGTGGTGGCCTCTGAGTATGATAAGCAGCACTCGGCTTCCCCAGCAAGGGTCAAAGCAGTGCCGAGACGCAGGGTGCACAGTGGGGATGCAGGTAATGTTGTGTCACTCTGTACAGCACAGTTACAAATGTCTAATTAATTCAGCTAATTACCATTATTACCATAATGACAGTGACTGAGGTCCTGAGATTTTATTTACCACAGGTGTGCTTTCAGTCTTTTAATGATGCAATATATAATTTGCATTTGGCAGATGCTTTTAACTTATTTTGCATTGATTTTATACATTTTAAGTAGTTGTTGCAATCTCAAATTTGCCCATTTAAACCCATGAACTTGCCGTTGTCACCTTTCAGTGTTTGAGTACTCGAATTGTCGTAGAGTTTGGAATTGATTAATTGAAACTTTGTTCACTTTTTAATTTAATTTGTCAATATTCATGCTAAATTTTATTTACTTGTTTATTTTTTGTTGTTTTTGTTTTGTGTTAAAGGGGTCATGAATTGCCTACTTTATTATTTTGCACCATCTTTGAGGTCTACTTATGTTATGATTTTTACATCAAAAAACATAATATAGAAGTGATAGGCTATTTTCTGTCCTGCTTTGACCCCCTCATCTGTTTGAATAGGTGTGGCGAATTGAAAACTCCAAAGTAAATGCCCCCTGCTATGATTGGCTAACAGTTGTGTATATTTGACACCATGCATCCTTCATAGATAGAAGCTGCTGTGATTTAGGTTTTACTAAAAAAGCACCCTTGTCTACTTTTTGTTGTCAAAAAAGACACTAAGTGTGAACATAGCCTTATTATGTCATAGAGTGGCACATTTCACAGTCTGTTATTTTGGCAGATTGGCTTCAGTATAATCTGTTTTTAGATTAACAAGAAAGTTTTGAGTTCTGAAATTTACAAGATGCTTTTATGACAATGACCTTTTATATGTCTAAAGATCAAGGCAATTTTGATTTCTCAGTTCATGACCCCTTTAACTACTAAAATGTTACAGTATTATGTAGTAGCTTGTAATTGTAAATGTGAGTTAATTTCTGCTGTCTGTACAGAAGTTGGGTCATCACTACTTCGCCACCCTTCTCCCGAGTTGTCTCGACTGATCTCAGCCCACGGCTCTCTCAGCAAGGGTGAAAGGAACTTCCAGTGGCCTGTGTTGGCATTTGTTATCCAGCATCATGATCTAGAGGGTCTGGAGGTGGCTATGAAACATGCACTCCGCAAATCAGCCTGCAGGGTGTTTGCCATGGAGGTCAGCGACGTTCTTTCCTTCCATCTACTTTCATTTCTCTTTGTGTCCTAAATTGTGCAGTCATAGTTGTTGAATATGAGCTATGAATTAACTATGGGTTCCCACAATCATGAAAATCCTGAGAAGTAATTTTAAAAATGTGATTATCTGGAAAAGTCATGTAAGTTAATGTATACAGAATAAGAAAAATATAAATATAGTAAAATAATATTTAGTAAATGTAATTCAGTCTAGCTATTTTTAAATCTTTTTTTTAATTAAATACTTTTTGTGAGTGCAGTTGCTGTTAAGAGATGTATTAAAATCATTCAAGTACTGGAACTGTATTGGTCAGAAGTTCTTGGAACTCTTAACAAACCTTTTGTTCTGCATTTCCTTCTCAGGCTTTTAATTGGCTGCTGTGCAACGTTACCCAGACCACCTCCCTTCACGATATCCTGTGGCACTTTGTGGCGTCTCTGACTCCGTCTCCCTTTGAGACGGAAGAAGAGGAGGATGAGGAGAACAAAGGGAACAAGGAGAACCTCGAGCAGGTTTGGCCTTATGACAACATTAATGGTTTATTAGTATGTTCCTATTCACAGAGGATTTTTCTGACTCAGGTTTTTTTTTTTGTTTGTTTTTTTTGCAGGAGAAGGATTTAGGTGTCTGTGAGCACCCCCTGTCTGACATTCTCATCGCAGGAGAGGCGGCTCACCCGCTGCCCCACACTTTCCACCGTCTGCTGCAGACCATCTCTGACCTCATGATGTCACTTCCCAGTGGAAGCTCACTTCAGCAGATGGCCCTGAGGTATCTTCTGCCTATTCATAGAAACATATTTTTTAAAAAAAGTGAAAATTTTGCACGCGCAAACTCAACTAACGACTTCAAAAGCGTACAAATCTAGTGTTTGTTTGGCTGTTTTACCAGGTGTTGGAGTCTTAAATTCAAACAATCAGATCATCAGTTCCTGCACCAGAGTAACGTATTTCACCACATCAACAACATCCTGTCCAAATCAGATGATGGGGACAGCGAGGAGAGTTTTAACATCAGTGTACAGTCAGGATATGAAGCGATTAGTCAGGTGGGGAAGACTTTATTTCCTGTTGCTTTTACATAGATGCATTTGGCGGAAGCTTTTATCTAAATAGGCTTTCATTGCAATCAAGGTATACATTTTACATGTATTGCAGGAACTTTGTGTGGTGACCTGCCTGAAAGATCTGACCAGCGTGGTGGACATTAAAACGTCCAGCCGACCAGCCATGATCGGCAGCCTGACTGATGGCTCCACTGAGACGTTCTGGGAGTCTGGAGATGAAGATAAGAACAAAACAAAGAGCATCACTATCAGCTGTGTGAAAGGCATCAATGCGTCATATGTCTCTGTCCATGTTGACAACTCTCGTGACATTGGAGTGAGTTTCTTTCTTTGTTGGCCAACTGTTAATTCTGTATAGATTTTAGGGAGTATTCAAAGTGCATAAGGCCTGTATAACCTTCAGACCTTCGGATATGACGATTTTCTAGTTTGAATGAATGGTTTTGTAATATTTATACATGTAGCTGTAAACAGCTTGTGATTTATATAACCTGTGCTTTGTGTTATGTCAGAATAAAGTCACGTCAATGATATTCCTTTGTGGGAAGGCTGTGGAAGATCTCTGCAGAATCAAACAGGTGGGATTTAAATGTCAGACCAACAACCAAAATGCTTATCAAAGCATGTCTGCATGAAAATGTTTCATTGAATGCACTTTATGTTGTCTCAGATTGACTTGGACTCAAGGCACATGGGCTGGGTGACTAGCGAGCTGCCTGGAGGAGACCACCATGTGATTAAGATCGAGCTTAAGGGTCCTGAGAACACTCTTAGGGTGCGGCAGGTCAAAGTGCTTGGCTGGAAGGAGGGCGAGAGCATCAAGATTGCTGGGCAGATATCAGCCAGTGTAGCTCAGCAGAAGAACTGCGAGGCTGAGACGCTGCGTGTCTTCCGCCTCATTACATCACAGGTGAGCCCAAAACCATCTCAAACAGGTCACACAAACCACAGTATTGTTGAATTATCAGTGTCAGTATCATTGTATGTAAAATGCTGCAGTGTAAAACACTCATTCACAGGTATGGTTTAGGAAAGGCAAAAGTCATTTTTATGTGTTTTTGTAGGTGTTTGGAAAACTCATTTGTGGGGATGCAGAACCAACACCAGAACAAGAAGAGAAGAACCTGCTCTCCTCGCCTGAGGGTGAAGACAAGGTCAGCACCAGCATCTGTTGTGTTTGGTGGCTCGTTATAATCACTGCTTAATGTTATATCAAGTGCTGAAGCTTAAGATGATTTGTAAAATGATGTTACAAATGTTTTGTCTTTAGGCTCCATCTGATGCAGACTTGAAGGAGCACATGGTTGGCATTATTTTCAGCAGGAGCAAACTGACCAACCTTCAGAAACAGGTAACGCCATCAAAAACCAAGCGAGTTGCCTAAAAATCCATCTAAGATGAATTGATTGAAGAGTTGATTATAAATGTACTATAAATGTCCAAAAAATCTGCAAAAATAGTTTGTGCAATATTTGTGCTTTATAAGAATGTTTACCATGGTAAAATGAATAAATAATGGATGTATGAATAGACAAAATAACTGGCCATAAGTATTTTTGGAAAGAAAGCGTAGTAAGTTTTCTAGGGCTAATTATATAATATTTTATAACTGTTCTAATAAAAATGGTTTAGGACGTAAACATTGATAACCAGACATTTTACAAAAACAATGTTTCAAGGTTAACATTTTTTTTTAATTCTTACCTCACGCATATCATATCGGAACCGACAGTCACATATGGTCTAGTCACAAAAAATTCTCAAATTTGATTTAAAAATATGCATACGCATATGGTCAGAACTCTACAGTGTCATTTGTTGTTTTTTGAGATAAGACAAACACCAAAATATTTTAAAATCAATCTGCTTATAAAGTGACATGTCTAGGGGTCTATGAAATTATTATATTTTTTTCCAAATTCAGTTTATTTTTTATTTTTTTGCATTCCATTTTCTCTTTTAATTTCTTTACACTTTGCTTTAATGGTTAAATAAAAAAAGTGTGTCTAATTAATTCAAATCATGAAACAGTTTATTAAAAATATGAAATGTTTTTTTTTTTCTCAAATTCAAAAATTTTCTGGATTCCATTTTAATAATCATCTCTAATTCTTTGTTATTTAAAAAATGTTATTATTTATTCATTTTATTCATTCAGAAATAATGTGTTGTGTAATCAAATTTTTTTCTGGTTAATACATTCTAGTAATGTATTAGTAATTTATTATTATTAATGTATTAGTAACTTTCATTTTTAAGGCTTCTCATGAAGACCTTTAGGTTTTGTTTGTATGTGATATATGATTTTGTATATGATGATGATTTTTTTGCAGCTTAAAAAATATAGTCCATATAGTTTCTTGATTTAAGTGTACTGACCTACTTTTAATTTATTCATCCAAAATTTGGCAAATCCCTTGATATTTCGCCTTATACAGTAAATTCCATTTTTATGACTAGTTTCCACAATTTGTCCAATCATAGGGCCCTACGTATAAAATACTGTTTCTGCGTCCAAGCCACTTTGGGAATACTCAATTAGGAACCTCAACAACCATTAATGAGCATTTTTTATTTATAGCACATATTTAGTCTAAGTTTCAAAAAAAGTGAATACTACAGTCTGTGGGCTCACAGCATCCCAGACACTGATTCATACAGTGGTGTGTGACATCAGACTTAAGCAAATTGTGAGTCCAGTCTCCTGTGCTTTTCGTGAAAGACACATTTGTAGAGTGTACTGCATCCATTACTTATGAGGTTTCGTTTTAGGCGGTAGACAGCAAGGCAATTCCTGTCTCTACAAATTGCCTGTCTTAAAATGCCAGTTACTCAACTCCTAACCATTTGTCTCCTCAGGTTTGTGCGCATATTGTCCAGGCCATCCGTATGGAGGCCACGCGAGTGCGGGAGGAATGGGAGCACGCCATTTCCAGCAAGGAGAACGCAAACTCTCAGCCCAGTGATGACGACGCTTCCTCTGACGCTTACTGCTTTGAGCTGTTGTCTATGGTGCTGGCCTTGAGTGGATCTAACGTCGGCCGGCAGTACCTAGCCCAGCAGCTCACCCTACTGCAAGACCTCTTCTCCCTACTTCACACTGCCTCGCCACGCGTTCAGAGACAGGTTTGTGAACGCATTATGAAATGCTATTCTTGATCTGGACTTTCTAGAATCTGGATCTTGAAGGCAACACTGTTCTTGTCACGCAGGTGACGTCACTGCTCAGACGTGTTCTTCCTGAGGTCACTCCCATGCGCCTGGCCAGCGTCATCGGCGTAAAGGCGCTGCCACCAGCAGACATCAGTGACATCATCCACTCCACCGAGAAGAGCGACTGGACCAAGCTGGGCATTTTAGATATGTTTCTGGGCTGCATCGCTAAGGCCCTCACTGTGCAGCTCAAGGCGAAGGGCACCACTATAGTTGGCACAGCTGGCATGGCTGCAGGCAAAGGAGTCACTACAGTCACCCTACCCATGATCTTCAACTCAAGGTCAGCTTGCTTGCATGTGCCACTTTCAAATTATATTGTCATGTATCATATTATCTGAATGAATACTTGTTTCTTACAAATTTTGGGCAGTTGATTTCAAAAATAGTGTTTTTTTTAGTGCAGTCAAAATTAGCACGTTAACACAGGTGATTAATTTTGCAAGTTTAACT
>JAHKKF010387191.1:0-16815 GCA_019740295.1 Labeo calbasu | reverse complement strand
GAAAAACTCCATCTTATTTTCTCCTACAACTTGAGAGGAAGACATCGTTATACCTTTTTGTTTGTAAACAGTGTTTACAAACTTATTTGTACTTTCTTAGTCTTTGTGAGTTCGCTTTGTAAACACTGGGTCTGTAGTTCCACCTACATTCTGCAGGACCTTTCAACGTGATTCAATAGTATAGCGTCGTGAACGCGCATCCCAGAGCCTGTGCTACACAAGCTTTTGTGCTTAAAAAGTATATTAAAAAAATATTTTTCCCAAAAAAATTACAGATCGTTTCGCTAGATAAGACCCTTCTTTCTCGGCCAGGATCATTTAGAGTCCTTTGAAGCTGCATTTAAACTGCATTTTGGAAGTTCAAAATCGGGGCACCAATGAAGTCCATTACATGGAGAAAAATACTGAAATGCTTTACTTCAAAACCATAATTTCTTCAAGACTGAAGACAGATAGACATGAGTATCTTGAATGACAAGGGGGTGAGTAAATTATTTGTGAATTGTTGTTCTGAAAGTGGAGTTCTCTTTTAAATGTATGTAATATTGTAAACTATACTGTAATAAATTTTATTTGTCTCGTAATTTATCCATGTGTTAATGTCTTAATAATAAATGTTCATCCTTTGATTATTGTTGTTGCCTCTAGTAATTTTAAGTTCTGGTCCATTTTAAGCCAACAATATAATAATTTTTAAACAATAGTTGCCTTAAATAAAATAACCCAGCATGTTTGGTAAAAACATTTAACCCAACCAGTTGGGTCAAAATAACCCAGCATGTGTTCTGTCCAATATATTTACCCAGCGCTGGGTTGCCAAATAACCCAAGTTGGGTTGTTTTTAACCCAGCATTTTTTAGAGTGTAGGAACATTCAAAACAAAGTCAAACAGGTTTATAATGACATCATAGTTTCTAAATTGTTAGAGAATTTACATTTTTGGGTCAGCTATTGTAAGTTTTACACAGCCAGAAACAGATTCAATTGCCAGAACTGAATGTTAAGCTATTCATTTGATCATTAATTTAAAATTCCTTGAGAACATTCGGTATTGCATGAACATGACCTGTCTGTGATATGACTACCCATTAATCAATCAAGAAATCATTTACGCAAATTGGCCATTAGCTATTCGTATCCTTAAACTACAGGATAAATGATCCACCAAGCTTCAAGATGATGTGTCATCATGAAAAAACAACTTTCTCCATTATATAATAAAATACAATATTAAATAATAACTGAAATCCAATTCTAGGCCCCTACACTGAACAATGGGTTTGGAAAATGGATGGATGGATGAAATCCAATTCCTAACCTAAATTAATGCAAGGCAGACTTCGTCTTGCAGTCAATTAGCAATGAATATCATCTCTGCGATAGCAAAACTGATGAAAAATGATGTTAGGAATGACAATTCATAAGTCTGCAAGAGTTCCACTGAGAAAAAGAGGTCTGTTTTGATTGACAGCACAAGCTTAATGCAAATCCCTACTAAGTCTCAGTTGTTATTGGTTAGTACTGGTCTGATGTGCCGCATCACTCCCAGAAGAGTCCCGCCACTGACAAAGAGCTTTGAGAGTGTTTGATGGTGATTGCTCTCGAGACAGTATGGATGATAAATCAGACGAATGGAAGAGGGAGAGCGTGTACTTGGTGCACTATGGAGTGAAGTGACAGGTGTTTGGTGTTTAGCCCATCTCTTGTCCCGCTTGTTCCAGACTCTCTTAGAACAATGAATGAGTCACTGAGGTGAGAAAGCAAAGAGTAAAGAGGCTATGAGTCACCGGCCTTGTTTCGAGATAAATAAAAGGACTCCCTCATCTGTCTGACCGTGCCAAACCGGAGGGCTCTTCTGTCTTCTCCTCTCGGCTCAAGGTTGGCAGAAGTTCAGTTTGCGACGGAAGGGCTGGGCGAGCTAAACAAATCTCCGTCCTGACCGACGTCCTCTTAGCTAAGGTTTGTCTGAGGCTGGAGATTTGTGTGTGTGTTGGGGAGGATGAGGATGACGTGATCCCCTTTATCCCAGCCAATAAAAGAGAGTGGCCAGCAAAGATCCGGTTCTGTACGTGCCGTCAAATTCAATAAGGTAGTGCTTTAATGTTTTCTTTTAATCAACCAAATTGCATTATACACCAACGGCGTGCTGTACCCCTCGACGGCGGCCCGCCGGAAGAGAGGAGGAAACGGCAGGGGGCAGACAGGACACTTCGTTCCTCTCACGTTGAATAGCGGGTGGAAATGATGTCCGACGGACGCAGGTGAGTTTTTAAAGAGTCATGCAAATACAAGTGTAGGTCAGACGAGTGTTTAAACCAGCTCGGTCCTGTCTTCTCCCGTTTGCAAGGGCACCACAAACGCTAAAGGACTTAATAAGTTCGGGAAGAGACTAAAGTCACTGCTGCTGGCATATGAATGTCAATAAAATATAAGTCTAATCAGAGATGTGGTTAAGTGGTCAGCAAACTCACTGACACATGGCGCTGTGATGCTCATTCAGGCAGTGTTAGTTTGAGTCCGGCTTGCTTGATCATATCCCACCAAGTCTCCTCGTATTTCTACTTCATTCTTAGTCATAACAATAAAAGTTGCAAAAGGTCAAAATCAAGATTTTTAAATAAGCTTTGTCAATAATACCAAAACATCAAGACTGGATTATGAACAGTAATATTAATCTGCATTCTTCTACTTGTTTAGACAGAACTTTGCATTTAAGGCATTATGATCTTGCACTGTGGTCCTTAGCTGGTCATGAGCTGGTTTAAGCTGGTCATGTGCTGGTCCTAACCTGGTTTTGAACAGGAGCTAGTTGCTTAGGACCATCTTATGGCCAGCTAAGGACCAGCTCAAACCAGCAGCCATGCTTCAAAAT
Source organism: Labeo calbasu (assembly GCA_019740295.1). NCBI lineage: Eukaryota > Metazoa > Chordata > Actinopteri > Cypriniformes > Cyprinidae > Labeo > Labeo calbasu. Next base: position 13,943 of record JAHKKF010387191.1, on the reverse strand, counting down.
ACCTAACCAGCATATGCTTTTGTTTTTTTGTCAAAAGGAGTGTTCACATCTCAGACATATTTTGGAGCTTGAGGTCTGTTCTGGTTGCATTGCGGTTCTTCTGTTTCGATTCCCAATAGATACTAATGTTTTGAGTCTGCTCTTTTTTTAGTCAGTCAACAACATACAGTGCATCTAGTGTACTAAGATGACTCTTTTGAACGAATGACTCTTTTGACTCGGTCCTTTTTAGTTAGTAAACAACATTCAGCGCATCTAGTGTAGTATGATCAGAGCCGATCCTCCCTATACGCAAAATACGCAAGGCCCCCAAAACACCAGGGGGCCCCATTGCGCTTAAAGATGAGTTTAGTTTTTGAAGTGAGTCAGCGGTTATCAAAACATGATCGTTCATTTCTTTTAATGCGGTGCGCTGCCGCCCTTTCTACTTAAAAATCATTCAAATCATGTAGCGTGAATGTCGTACGGTGTTTTGCTCGAGACTAAAAAAACAAGTTGAAAGCGTACCAAGCCACGGAAGACACAGCTGTTTCTCAAGCGCTTTCCGTGAGCGTGATTCGAGACGAATCAAGTGAACCAAGGACAAATACCTAGCCTATTGCTATTTTTTGGAACGAAGATGGACTATGTACTGTTTATTCATCAACTGAAAACAGCACAGACTTAAAGATCGATTGTGATTTAAGAATCGATTTTGGTTCATTAAAATGAGAATCTATTAAAATCGAGTATAGAGATACTTTGTTTAACCCCGGCCTAGTGTATTTTGTTGTTTTTAAACACTGTGCTGTCGTGCTGTAGGTTCATGATTAAAAATGAAAATGTGAACAAAAATAAAAGCAATTAAATGTTTTATTCTAACTAAAATATGAAAATTAAAATTACGGGTAATAACAGATTATGAAAAAAAATTTACGACCCTGTCTTTTTAAAAAAACAAAAAATATTTGTTTTGTTTTGGTTATATATAGTTTGCAATTTTTTTTTTTTTTTTGGCACAGGTTATACTTGCTTTTCTCTCTCTCAACATTATTGGCCTATCATGAACGTAAATATAAATGTTAAAGTCATTCTCTTAGTCCTCAGTCTAGTCATTTTGTTGGGAGGCTAATTTGTTACGAAGATAATCTCAAAAACCTATAAAACCTATAAAAGTGTTCTTTTTTAGAAGCTTGAAAACATGATTTCCAGCACTGCAACATGGTGTTCCTTCAAAATATTTGCTGCTCCCCCTTAGATTAAGGAATTAGAGTGATAAATAGCATCACAGTACAAGCAGTGCTCTTCTTTTACAGCTTGCGGTGTGTTCTGACTGATGTTCTCAGCATGACATATCAGTTCTATGTTGATTGAGTGTTTTTGCTGTCCCACAGACAGATCTCATGTATTCACCGCATACTTGCACGCAGCGGAATGGACTGGCGAATACATTCGATCCTCGGGATAGAGGAGGAGAAGAAACTAAAGGGATGACTTCAGCCACAAAGTCACTTTGACACAGCGAATGAGGAATCAGGTAACGGGATCAGGCTTCATTAGGTGACTTCAGGCAAGCTGGCAGTCAGCCAGGTGAGCTGGACGCACAAATGGACATTGATTTTTCAATAAGGGCCCCCCGAGCTGTCAGCCAAGCGTACCACACCGATATCCCTCCTCCTGGGGATCAGCCTTAGGCTACCTGACTAGTGGGTCTTTTTGGCATCCACACACAGCCCACCTGCTTCCTACCTTCAATGTGAGAAGCAACCATCCCGACCCCACTTGGAGAAATTGATGTCTTTATTCAAGTGCACAGTGTGAATTGTGGCCTGGGACAGGAGAGGTCATAATCTGTTGACATCTCAGCCATATTTTTAAGCTTGAGGTCTGTATCGGTTGTGTTGCGGTTCTTCTGTTCCAGGGCTGCTGGGGCCAGACACCTTTAATGTGTCCCATCCATCAGGCCGTCTCCTTGACCGCGGGGCACCGCTAATACTGGGCTGCCCTCCACCTGAACCTCTTCACCCAGCGGGAAGTAGTAGTTTGCAGAGGATTCATTCCATCGGTTTTACATATGAATTTGAGAGCAAAGTCTACAGAGAATAATGCTGAGGTTGCACAGAGAAATAAAGAGACATGAGCAAACTACGTGCTGTGTCCGTTCACCCAAATATCAACCTTAGCGTGTTCCCAGATTGAAATCAATGAGGTTTGATAAATGCTACTTTCTTCTTTTGGAGAAAGCCTCTAATAGGCCTTGGAGGAGAGCAGATCAGAAATCAATATTCACAGCATTGTAAAAATTATACAAGTTTCACTTACATGTAATTATCAGATTTCAAGCCGATTTACCCTGACACTGCTTAATGAAATCGATTATCTGTTGTGCAAAATAACAGAGGGCCTCGCGATCTATATTCAGGCCGGTGCTCTCTTGCAAGCTCATAAATTATGAAAATGCAGTGAAAAGTGGATAATAAATAATATTTATACTAGCTGTGAGGTAGAAGCCATCAGGAGCGTAATAAAATTTGACTTGGCTAATGCTTATTGAAACGGCGTTACTAATGAAAGGGCACTTGTCAACAACTATGAGGTCATTGCAAGCCATAATGAGATTACCTAATCGTAAAAGTGAGAGCTCACGCAGATTTAGGGGACGTAACGAAAGTTTGAGGGTGTTTGGGGAATTACCAGCAGATTTTAACTATCCACAGCTGAGAAACTGACTGTCTGGGGATTACAAAAATAAAATAAAATAAAATCTGCCAAACTACATCCTGTCAGCATGATGCAGTTTTATGTACTTTTAGGGTAATCTGACAAATCGCTAAATTACGGAAGCCTGTTTAAAAAAGATTGAAAAGGTACTTGTCAGGTAAGAAAGAAGAAATAAAGTTACAGCTGTGAAATATAGTCATATCTGTAAGATATAAAGGCACAAATTTGATTTATTAAGTCAGTTTTGAAAAATTAAATTACAGTTGTGAGATATAAATTAACAGAAAAAAAAATACAATCACAGTTATACAAACAGTCAAAAATGTTTGACTTGATCTGCAATTGGGAATCACAGTTTTTAGAAATAATTAATTGCGAGGCATAAACACAACTGGTTGATAAATAATTGCAATTATGCAAAAATATTGTCAAAATTATGAGATATAAGTTGCAATTAAATATTAACTTAATTACGAAAAATAAAGTCACAAATATGAAAAGATGCAAATGACGTTGTCAGATATAAAGTCACAATAATGAGAAATAGATGCAATCTCGTAAAAAAAAAAAGAGTCAAAATTGTGAGATATTAGTTGTTATAGATATAGTCTCAATTATGACCAAGTTGCAACTATGCAAAGATACTTAAAATTGTGATATATATGTTGCTACAGTTAGATATAAAGTCACTATACAATATTGAGAAATAGTTGCAATTTCGCAAAAAAGTCAAAATTGTGAGATATAAGTTGTTATATAGTCTTAATTATGACAAATAAAGTCGAAACTATGCAAAGATACTCAAAATTGTGATATATACTGTATGTTGCTGTTGTTAGATTTAGTCACAATACTGAGAAATAGTTGCAATTTTGCAAAAACATTTAAAATTGCACAACTATGCAAAGATGTCACAATGATAAGAAATAAAATTGCGGTTATGCAAAAATCATCATTATTGTGACACATAAGTTGCTATTGGGTCATTCCGTGTCAACTCAACCAGATGAAATCCACAAAATAGTGGATTTCTCAGTAAATATTCATCCATGACATTTAATATTTTGGCTTTCATCATTATACATGTCTATCTTTCTTTAGAAAATATATTAGCAAAATCAAAAATCTGAGTGGGGAAAGTTTCTAAAATTTGGTTGACTTGACACGGAATGACCCTATAGAATTAAAGACATAATCGGGAGAAATAACATTGAAATTATGCAAAGACAGTCAAATCTGTGAGATGAGTTTCTATTCTTAGATATGATGTCACAATAACAAGAAATAGTAGCAATTATGCAAAAATAGTCAAAACTGTCAGATATAAGTTACTATTGTTACGTCACAATAATAAGAAATCAAGTTAAATTGTAAAATTTAGTCATATTTTGAGGTATAGAGATACAATTGACCCTTTGCAAAGACCCGCCCGCCTTCGTTACTGTTGCTATGTACGACAAGCCATGCCGCTCGGACGCCAAACAACATGTTCGCACGCAGTGAAAAATAAAACGCGCCGACAGACAAGACGGAGCATGTTGCTTTGGGTATGAAACAAAGTGTCAGATTTCAAATGCTGTCATTTTTTTATGAAATTCAAAACAATAAATAACGTTTTGTGGCTCTTTAATGTGTCGTGACAGATTGCTGTAGTGCCTCAGTTTAAGCAGCACGTGAATCGTTCATCTCTTCCTCTTTACTAGTTATAGCATTAAAATAAACATGAATGAACATCATAAGGTATCTTGTTTCAACTGTGGAAAGACATCAATACACACCATTTTTCAAGTTTAAGTTGCCAGCGTTAATGTACTCTTCTGTCTGGTTTATTTGTCTGACAAAAATGACAGATTCTGCATTTTGACTAGTCAGATTGGCTGTCAATCAAACTCCCTGCGAAGGCTCAATAGTTAGCTATACAGTCATATTTACGCAAATGTTAGTCAAAATTGTCACAACAGAGAAACAAAGTCAGATTGTGAGATATAAAGTCAAAATTACTTTTTTTTAATCTTTTTTTTTACTCTTAGGCAGAAATGGACTGCCATACTGTATCCACTTTTAAATGCCATTCAATAACACTCAAAAAAAAAAAAATTAAGGCAATAAATAACAGGATGCATCAATCGCCGGCTGCTCACAGGATATCACGGCATGCAACTTCTCCCTCTGTTTGTCTTACAGATTTCCCATATTTTGAGTCAGACACAGAGACGACGGCGTGAACGCAACACATCAATGATGTGAAACCATATTATGTCGGTTGGGTGTAAATCATGCAGGTACGCAGCAGACCGTTTCGGAAATGAGCACGCCATGTCAACAGTCCTCTGTGTGTAAAACTCCATACTTTCATTTGATATTAGGCTGTTAAAGAATCACCTGCAGGGTTTTGGAACCGAGCGACGCTTTGGCATCGACCGAGTGCAAAGTGTAATATTCACATCCAGCCAGACGTGGATTTTTAAATACATTTTATTTGAAAGCGATTTGCCAAAATAATCGTATTTCCATTTACTGAACCCATCGCTCGCAGTAAAGTCAGCAGACTAGACGTAAACCTCTCTTTACTTTACTTTGCACAGACTGTTCACTGGCATTTATTGCGCCAAATTACTCATGCTTTTGAATGTCACTTTTTATTGGGATAACTACAATGAATTGGTTTAAAGTTTGGAGACCACTTGAAAACCATGACTGTAATGGCTTTTGCAGTATTGAGTTCACCAATACTGTTTAGAGCACCATCGCCTATCCTGTTCTTTGTCAATACAAAGTGCTATGCATAATTCATCCTAAAAACAGATCAAACTGGCCTACAGTTTCAAGGTAAAAGAAGAGCAATTCAATTTCTCATTGTTTACTCATGTTCATGCTGTTAAAACCTGTATTTGTTTCTCTCAGTGGTACAAAAAGAAAATCCTTAGAGTGAATGAGAAATAACAAAAAAAGCAGCATAAAAGGGTTATAAAAGTGGTTCATATAACTTATGAGATATGTTACAAGTCTTCTGAATCCTTATACAACAGCTTATGGTGAACAGAAAAATATTTCAGGTGTTTTTCTTGTATCTTGTAGCTCTTCCTAGCATATTCATTATAGTAACAATCTGATTTGTGATTGAATGTTCTTGTGTTGATTCTTTTCAATGAATCATTTGATCCAATTTAGAACTATTCTTAATGATCCGTTCATGAATCAGACTGATACAGTTTTCAAGTTCAACTCAACAGCTCATTGGGAGTGAATACTGTTAAAGAATAATGACTTCAGTCTGTTTGTCACACAAATCCTACGGCTTCAGAAGACTTGGAATTTAGCGCACAAGTATGTACGGACGGTATGGCCTGATATTTTACGATGAGCCAGTCCTTATTTGTAGCTTGAAAGCTCCAGTTCCCATTAACTGTAATTAAAATGAGAAGAGCAAACAGTATGTCGCTCAAAATGTCTCCTTTAGTGTTCCACCAAAGAAGGGTTTGGAAAGACACGAGGGTCAGTCCATTTCCATTTTTGGGTGAACTTACTGAAAGGTTATGAGAATGTTCCTCATTCAGCAACTGAATTGTTTTTCTTAACATGCTGGAAGACCTTTTTTAAGCTTCAGCATCAATTATCCCATGGCACGACCTTTAGCTGTCCATTTCTTCATGTGATCTACACAAACACAAGCACGTATAATTGCCCCAAAATGCTCCTTCTTCACTATCTGGAAAGGGTTTTGCAGCTTTTGGTCTGGAAAGCCACAGAAGTTGCCATTAGGCTGTTGAATGGGCCCGGCTCCCCTCACCTCATACGATTACCCACACATTTCTCAAACAAATCTCATCTGAAACTGTCTAGATTCCTGTAGCAATTAAAGCATTTCTCTCATTCTCCGGTCCTTTTTCCCTGCTCCTTTTGGCAGGAGAGGTGACCATGTTGGTCAAGTCATCTCGAGGCTTGCCAGCCAGCGCTGCCAATGTCGATTTGCAGGGCTGCTGAGATCCGACAAACAAAAGGAGAGGCGGATTATTGTGCTGAGGGGAAGTCTGGGCTTCTCAGAGTGTCGAAAAATGTGCAGGGTGTGCCATTGTTTCTCAACCGCCAGTGCTGTTTTGGCAGGTCCGCCGACCCTTCTCTTCCCTTCTGTCAAAAGTCTGAGAGAGGAGACAAAATGAAAATAAAGAGCATTTGCGGGCTATAAGAGTGACATTGGCCGAGAGGTGGAATGGAGTGATGGAAAGTGGAGTTTTGACTAAGAATGAAGGCTGATGGCAGCCACATCATATGGGAGTCCCACATCCACGTATATCAAAAACAGCCATGCAGCAAATACCACTGACTCATGCAATACTGAACCGTGGTTTGTTTTGACATTAAAATGACTTTCAAGGCATTCATTTAATATATCATTATTTAACCTCATGAGACAATACAATGTTAATCGACAGAGGCAAGTGAGACTGCAAGTCTCTGACACACAGAAGGGACAGTTCTTGTTTTGCTTAAGGGTAATATATGAGCGAGAGAAAAAGAGAGAGAAATATGCACAAGTAAAACCGATTTAAAGTGCTGTGTTTTTATATTTGTCCCCTCGTGCTGAAAAGATGAAGAGGTCACAATCTTTGACCTTTCCCTGATATATCATGGTTATAAAAATCATAAATCACTAACCTGCTTGCTCATCTGATTATAATAATAAACATAAACAAAACAATTAAAATATTTAATAATAATTACAACAATTCGTTGTATTGTTTAAAAAAGTATAACATATGCTACCAGTCAAAAGTTTTTGAACAGTAAGATTTTTAATGTTTTTAATGAAAAAGTCTCTTCTGCTCACCACACCTGCGTTTCAATTTATTTTGACTGGTGTAACAAGAATATATATATATATATATATATATATATATTTTCAATATAGCCCAGATCACAACAGAAGTCATTTAAGGTTACCTTTTGCTATAGAACAGGTCTATACCTTGTTCTTTTATTAAACAAAATAGTCTTATGTTATTTATCATATTTACACAACGGCATGTCATTTCTGTCTCTACGTGGGCGCGCGTCTACAATTTCTCCGTGAATACGCGGACGGGATCGCGGAGTCCATTCATAAAAACGGATTTACTCTATAGCACGGAATGCCAAAGAATTTGTCAATTTTTGGATGAATACAGCAAAAGTAGGTCTCTCACTTGATTCGAATCGCGATATGGACTAGTGTAGGTAAATATTAAAACGCAAAAAGACGGTTTGAATCCTCCATGTTCCGTTTGGCTCTGTATGAATAAATGGCGGAGACGCGGTTTTGTTTACTGGACAAATACTAAAGCACATGTGAGGCTCGCGGTGCTTTTCGGCCTTTGGGTCTCATTATATATTACATAAACACATGAACTTAATCTCCAGCGCTGTTGTGGGAGTCACTTCATGTGAATTTTACCGTTTCATTTGAGAAAATTAACATCATATCATAGGGTATACACACAAATCTAACCGGTAACCTGTCAAAATAAAAGTACGGTTTAACGAGTAACAGAAATGTAATAGTATTGTATTACTTTACTACAGTATATAATTGGTGTTTATATATTCCTATTTCTGGCAAATTTAAATAAAACAATTAAATGCTAAAAATATTACAACAAGTTTAACCTAATTGTAGAAAAAAAATCTTATTAAATAATAATATTCACACAATTTTTCTTCCATATATCAATTTTAACAGAAAAACCTCTGTTTGTTTGGCAGCAAATAAAAGAGATTAATTTTAATTTCATTAAAAATAAATAAATGTTTAATGCCTTTATTTAATTATCAGAAAAATAAGATGAGTCCTAGGGGAAACACAGTGTATTCTTTAAAAAAATCCTAAAAAGATTTTCACAAAATTATTAAACAGCACAACTGTTTCCAACACTGATAATGATAAGAAATGTTTCTTGAACATCAAATCAGAACATCAGAATGATTTCTGAAGGAACATGTGACACTGAAGACAGAAGTAATGATGCAGCTTTGCAAAACAGGAATAAATCACTTTTTTAAAAATGTAAAAACAATCATTGTAATAATATTGAAATCTAAATTCTCAAACTATTAAATTAACATGTTTTAAAAAGCAACTCAGATATTAGAGGTGTTTTTAAATTACTCCTTGGAAAAAATACTTACATTAATTCTGCCACATTACCCCAAACACTGAAACAAAATAGCAGCGCAAAGAACAAATAATTACAGAAAAATAAATAAATAAACAAAAATAAATAGATACAGACAGAACAATAAAGTTAAATATAAATGGTAATACATCATTTTCAGTTCCAGGTGGTAAATTAGTAGATCTCCATAATTATGGTGCTGGTATTTCACAACGTGCAGACTGGGAACACAAAATTATTCCCACCTCAGAGAGGTCAGTAAAGTTCGGACTATTTACCCCAGAGTTTTAGTGTTTGGATTCCGTTTCTGTTTCTCATGGGGAAGGTTTACACCCGAAAAACACAAACGTCCTTGTTTGAACGCTCGAATGCAAATTGACTGAATGATGTTATACCGAGAACTTTTTAATGGCCGCTGCGAGAGCCATGGAACATACTAATATTACCTTTGAAAGGGATACATATTTTTGGAGCGGCAGTACAGTGGAGCAGGCCCGCTCAAACGTGCTTTAATGGACGCTAGAGTGGAGTTGTGTGTAATTACAGGGAAATGAAAGTGAAGGCGATACTGACAGCAGCGAACCTCGCTGTGCTAATGTAACACAACACTTCTCAGTTTAACACAGCGAGAGCAATATGAAAAACATCTGTTTCAACATCTCCCACTTTCCAAAGCACTTTCTCAAGCTGATTGGTGTATAAGAGAACTGATTGTGTTTAGCTTTTATTTGGCTGTTGGGTACATTGAAGACGTTGAAGCGTTGGGTAGTAGGAATCTTTCTGCTCTCAATTCACTCATTCTTCACTCTTTCGTTTTCATTCATTCTTCCATCGCCATTGTATCCACACACAGTTAGGATTTTCTCAAATGTTCAAATATTGATGTTAAAGGAGGAGGCTAGGACAGAAGAATCAACCAGATCAATAAATCTTTGACAAAACACTTCCTCTGTCTGCTGAAAAATAACAACGTGTCTGGTTACCAGCATGTTTTTAAAAAGCTGCTCCCCAGTGGTGCTGGTTTTCAACACATTTTGTAACTAGCTAAACCAGCAAGATTAAGCTTTTTTGTTGAAGAACATTTCCTCAAGCTGGACCAGCACCAAACCAGCACTAACCACTCTGGACACGCATAGACATTTTTGCTGGACAGATGGACAGACTGACTGACTTATTTATTTTTGAAGAGTTGAAAAGGTCCTGAGGTCATTTTAACAGTCAAATATGCATACATAAAAAAATAACACCGGTACCTAAAAACACTAAGGTACTTTATGCCTTTTTGTGATAACAACAAATTATATATTTTAATATTGGTCTACCAGGGTTTAATTGGCACAGAGAAAATAAAAAAAAAATAATAATTTAAAAGAAAAATATATACATTGTTGTTGTTGTTGTTGTTTTAAAAAGCAAATCAAAGTTCTCAATAAATACAATTTTTAAATGTTTTGAAAGAAAGTCTCCTATGCTACCAAGGTGTGTTTATTCAATTGAAAATACAGTTGAAAATATTATATATATATATATATATATATATAAAATTGTAATAATATTTCACTATGAAGTCTTGAGACATTAAAAAAAATGAATTGATTATTATTATTAATTATGAAAAATAAACATTGATTTTCCCTATAAATTCATTTAATGTCCCTTTTACTCCTACACCATTTTTTTTTTTTACTCTTAAAAATTATATTTAAATATTTTTTTTTGTAATTGTAATAGTATTTCACTATTTTACTGATGTATTTTTGATTAAATAAATGCAGTCTTAGTGGGACTTCCTTCGAAAACATTAAAAAAGTAAATTATTATTATTATGAAAAATAAACTATGATTTTCCCTGGAAATTTATTTAATGTGCCTTTTTTTTACCCATACCCTATTAGGACCCAGAGCACCCCTTTTTTAATATATTTAAATAGATTTCTTTTATCTAATCGTAATAATATTTCACTATTTTACTGAAGTATTTCTGATCAAATAAATGCAGTCTTGGTAAAACATTAAAAGAACATTAAAAAGTATATTATTATGATTATTATTATGATAAATAAACTTAATAATGAAAAATAAACTTTGATAAATTTATTTAATGTCTCTTTTTATTCACACAGCAAATCATTAGGCCCCAGAGCACCCCATTTTTTTTAAATCTAACAAACATAAAAAGAAAAAAAATCAGAAGGTTTATAAAGAAAAAGAAAAGGGTAGGGGGGTCGGGACATGCTAAGGGGGCAAATTCTCTTCCCAACCATAGCATAAGAATCCCACTGTGTTTCCACTTTCACACAGCGCTCCAGAACTCCAGGACACTCTGATCAGTCTGGACAGACTAAGAGTTACCCAGAAAACCCAAATATTATCCTTATGAAACTCAATATGTGGGCACGACTATGGCAGCTAATAAGCTGGCCCCTGCCCTCACTCCACACCTCCCACGGGTAGATGGCGGTGTAGGCATAAACTCCCACAGAATGAAAAGAATGCCTTCACACTGAGAGAAGGTCATTGGTCACTTGAGAGTCTTCAGCGAAGGCCGCAAAAACGCAATCCGTCTGCGAGAATCTGCTCGCACACATACACACCTCCACAACACAATACACACCCAATGCCTGGAACTGTTGTACGCTCAGATTACAGTGTTGATAGTGTACATTTAGTGGGAAGAAATAGCTAGAGGTGTGTCTACTTCTCCTTGGGCTGTGGCTGCTGGCGCCTCCATTGTTTGCTTCTGTTATTTCAGAGCTCAGAAACGCTCAAAGTTGACTTTCTCTGGATGTTGGTGTGAAAGCGTTAACGTCAATCTGGAGGTCTACATCTTTTAGCCACATATCTGATCCTTGGTTTCCTAGACTTGCTCTCTAACAGGCCACACAGAGATAAAAACATGGCCAACATAATGTCACTGCTTGCTGTATAATCCTGTCAGAAATCTTAAAGTAATGGGAACAGGAGAGTAAAAGTTACTGAGAAGGGTCAATGTGAAAACATTAAATCATAGAATGCAATATTATATCAACTCAGAGAGAAAACACTACTAACTACAAATAAATAAATAAACAACAACATTATTATTATTATTATTATTATTATTATTATTAGTGTAGTATATATACAACAGTTTGTGGTCAGGAAGATTTGTAAATGTTTTTAAAAGTCTCTTAGGCTCACCAAGGCTGCATTTATCTGATGTAAATAAAATAAAATAACATAATTTTTATTTATTTATTTATTTTTACTCTTTTTACTATCATTGTTTTCAGTCATGATTATCAGTGATGAAAAAATTTGTGCTACCTAATTTTTTGTGCAAATAGTGATACATTTTTTTTCCCCCTCAGACCAAATCTCGTCTGACCTTCATATGCCTTCGGTTTTTAAGCATGCATTATCCCTATGTGCTCCTTAAGACTCAAAGCCATTTAAACAGCAAAAACAGCCAAAAAACACAATGAGCTCAGCTCACTTTTAATGCTATTACACATCCTTCAACAGCCAATTTACATAGATAATCAATTAGGACCACCTTGGTAGCGTTTTTATTTCTAGCATTAAAAAAGCGAATTGCAAATTGATTGTACTGTGAAGGATTGTGGTACATTACGTGGAGGTTGTGCCAGAGGCTGATGAGGACACACTAAATATAATCACAGTCAAAACGATTTGCCTTTTTCTGTTGCTTGAATGTAAATTTGTCAGCAGCTCCTACAAATGCCTGGACGCCTACAAAAAGCATTCACTATTTTTACTTACACATGAAAGGATCTCATTGATTATGTCACACGCACTGAGACGAAAGGATCGTACAATACGGCTATTTTAGACTTTACCCGCTCGAAATGTCTTGGGCAGAGGGCCTTGTATCAGGGTTGAATGAACAGAAATTCCCTGATGGCGGTACTTTATTTGGAGTCTCTTGGACGTCATTGGATAATAAATGGCCAGGAGTGGGCCTAAAACCCAAAACCTTTTTTTGCAAGGGCCAGGGTCGATATGAAGGAACAGGATGGGTTGAGAGGAAGCCCTGTAGGTTGAATCAAACAGGAAGTGCATATAAGAAGGGTGGGTTAATAGAGATATCCTCAGCAAACAGTGTGTAAGGATGACCTGGTTGCTCAATGATTTGTATCTGATCTACTGAGCACCACGTTGCATTTTGGGGAAATCAGATTGCATATCTTGAGAACCAATGATGGTTGATGTCACTGATGTCTAATATGCTCAAGAGGTGCTGTATTTGATTTAATAGTGAATAATGAGCTAAACTCTAGTCTGTTCATTACCAAAATCTTATGGATTTACAGGGTTAGTTCACCCAAAAATGAAAATTAGCCCATTATTTACTCACCCAGAAGGCATCTTAGTGTATATGACTTCCTTCTTTCAAAAGAATGCAATCAAAGTTATATTAAAAATTGTTCTGGCTCCTTCAAGCTTTATAATGCATTGAGTGGGTGTTTCATCAGTCCAAAACAAGTCCAATAAAGTGCATCCATCCATAATAAAAAGTGCCTCGCACGGCTCCAGGGGGGTGAATAAAGGCCTCCTGTAGCGAATCAATGCGTTTTTGTAAGGAAAATATCCATATTTAAAACGTAAGCCCAGAGTCTGTGTACAACTGTTAGCGCAAGCTAGATTAAAGTGATTATTGTGTTTTAAATATGGATTTTTTTTTTTACAAAAACGCATTGATTCGCTACAGGAGGTCCTTATTTACCCCCTGGAGCCGTATGAGGCACTTTTTATTATGGATACACCTAGGATGCCTTGAGGGTGAGTAAATAATGGGATAATTTTGGGTGAGCTAACACTTTAAACTTGGAATGAAAAAAACTTACTACAAAATCACATAAAATAACTAAAACTAATATGAAAAAACATAAGACATTTAAATAAGATGATTCAAAAATAGTATAAACGCCAAGTTCTGTCATGAAACCCTACACTGTAAAAAACAATTTGTTGAGTCAACTTAAAATAATTTGTAACTTAAAATTTTAAGTTCAGTCAACTCAAAAAAAGTTTATTCAACTTGAAATGTTAAATTATACTAAGTGACAACTTAGATATTTGAGTTGAATCAAC
>JAHKKF010387107.1:0-10597 GCA_019740295.1 Labeo calbasu | reverse complement strand
GAAACTGAAGAAGGGTCTAATCTGGATGTCAAAACAGTGGTGAACTCTGTGCTCTTCATTTAAACCTAATTATACACTTACAACTTTACCTATAAATACCTGCTAGAAGGTTGATTAAACATGACACAGGGTAAATGTGGAAGTGTCCTCAAGTGTCTGAACAATCTTCACAACAATTAAAGATGATCACGGACTCATGATTGGACAAAATAAAGAGATTATTCTTCCTGTTTATCTGGTTCTATGTACTGAATGCAACTTAATTTAATTACCAAGTTAATTTAGTTTATGAAATGGCTTTTATGATGCCATAGCACAGCAATCACGGAGCTAATTGAAGCCTGAAAACCTCCTACTGCAAGTAAAGATGGTGAGTCTCAATCTGCCGTATCAGTCCTGCTGTTCTTCTGCTACGATTGAGCCCCTGAGCAAAGCAAACAACCCCATAAAAGCCTTTCACCAAGGCAGACCACAAATACCGAAGCACCTCCTGGTGCCGTATTGACAAATACATGTTTTTAAATTGTCTACGGGTGAAAATTTAGATGCACAAATGGACAATTTTCATTTTCCATTAACAAACTGTTGTTGAAGCGGTGTACCTACCGATCATGGGGGACTCTATAAAGCTCCAGGTGTTGGTCTGAGGAACGTAAGACTGTAAAACACCAGCCGAGCGCCCGGCCTCGTTCACGCCGCCGAACACGTAGATCTTCCCTCCGCAGACCGTGGCAGCTGCCGAATGCACGGGCTTGGGCAGCGGAGAGACGGTCTCCCACTGATTCGTGATGGTGTCGTACCTGAAGAAAACAGAAGGAAGACATTTGTAGCGTTGCTGCTGTTTACTTCTAACTAGTTCTAACTGCAACAGACTTTCTCGCAACGAGTCCTAATGAAGACGCAGTGTTTTATTGTGAAAAGACGGCATGCAAAAAAACCCCACTATATACGAGCTAGTGACTGCAGCAGCATGATATCAGCATGGTTGTGCAAAACTCACAAGTGAAGATGGCTCTTTTTTCATTTAGGAGTGTGGATTTCTAAATTAGCCACATCTTGCAGGAAGATTGCAATTAAAAGAAATTCAACACCCAGTGCATTCTAGGAAGTTAAGTCCACAAAAGTAAAAAAAATAAATAAATAAAAGGGATTAAATATATAGAGTACATAGGTATCATTTTAAACACTATCTATCTATCTATCTATCTATCTATCTATCTATCTATCTATCTATCATCGGTTTATAGTATCTGTCTCTCTCTCGCTACATAAACAAAAGTTCAGAATGTAATAAATATGAAACAGAAGAAATTACTAAATATTAAACAAAAATTAAACACTTAAAAATGTCAATGTCAAACAAAAGTTTACAATGTAATAAATATGATGAAATATAGACAAAATTGTTGATATTAAAAAAAATAAGATTAAGACAAAAAAACAAAAATGATAAATATGATTTAATAAATACAAATTTAAAAATATAGTAAATATGAAATATATAAACAAAAGTGAATTTATTAAAAATAATTAAATATATCTAGACTAAACATGTAGAAATTTACAAAAAGTATTAAATATGAAATATAAACAAAAGTTAATCATTAAAAATGACAAATATTAATTATTTAAAAATATTCAATATTTAAACTTAATAACTGGCATTTCAAACATTATCCTTTATTTAATTAACTTGTTAATTTATTTAGATAAATATTTCTTTATAATATATATATATATATACACACACAAAATATATATATATACATATATTTATATTATATTTAGACTAGAAAAAAATATTTAAACTAAATAGGTGGCATTTCAAAGATTTTAACTATTTATTATATAAATTTTATTTATTATATAAAAAATGTGACTATTAAATTATTTTTTAAAAAACTATTTATTTAAAACAAAATACTTAAAAAAAAAGACTGTTACTAAAAATATATAATAATTTTTTATATAAATAAAAAAAATAAGGATTAAAAAGGTGGTATTTCAATGACTATCCTTAATAAATTAACTTTTGTTAATCTATCTATCTAATGAAAAATTACAAATATTAATTATTTAAAAAATGTTAAATATTTAGACTAATTAGGTAGCATTTCAAAGATTATGCTTGTAAATAAATTAACTTGTTAATTTATTTAGATATATAATTCTTTATATATATATTATTTAAAAAAATTATATTTAGACTAAATAGGAAAAAAAATTATATTTAGACTGAAAAGGTGAGTTAAAAATTACTTAATTACAATTTCAATTCATACATATGTTACAAGGTGTCTAATCTGAATGAATTTATACAACCTCATTCATACGAATTTGTATGATTTGTTCGCACGAATGACCACCCCTAACCTCGACCCTAAACCTACCCCTCACAGAAATCGTACAAAATCGTCCGAGTGAGTTTGTACGAATTAACCACCTTGCAAAATACGCACAAATTGGTTGTGAGATAGTGTTGATAATTCTGCAACCTCAATTCCAAAGTAACTCAAAATGAAAAAGTAAAAAGCCTTCTCAACTCAGTTTGGAAGGAAGCACAGTCTTGGCTATCATCAATGATGAAGTGTCTAATGAAATGTCTCCCAGCCCTTCTGCCGACGAGTCACGCGTGTTCACGTACGACCCAGCGGAGCCGCGCGACCATACGGCACATCATGCTTCCTCGCTTCACAGTATGTCGCGTGCTGCCATCAGAGGCCTGAACGCGCAGCCATCCAGCTGGAGCGCTCATCCCGCACCATTGTTCTCAGGATCAGTAATCAGGCCTCCGTCGATCCTAATTGCTCTCAATGACGACCGAGAGAACTCCTCCAGCGTCTGTCCGTGTTCATCTATCTCCCGTCAGGCACCGAAAAGGTCAGCGCGAACGCCTGAGTCAGCTAGAGAACGGTCACGGAGATCGGACGCCGGCCGAAGCGTTCGGCTCTCGCGGCTATTGATGAATGATTCAAACATACGAGGACACTGAACACAATTATGCAGCGAACGTAACTGATTACTAACCGCAGATACTTTCGGTATGATAAATGCATGAACAGCTTTGCCAATATTTCAATTCACTGCAGGCAACATTAGTGAAGGTATAAAGATGATGAGAAAAGGAATACAGCAGGCAGAAAGAGAAGCCTCGGGCTACAAATACATTAGCAACAGCTAGTACAAATCGACTGAGACGCCGCAGCCATCAAATAATGCAAAAACGCTGAAAGTAATGACGAGTGACTCAACTATCCGAGTTTACCTTTGACAAGTTTTACCTTTTTAGCATACGCTTGAATAAGATCATCGCCTCTGCTGTTTTGACACGACAAACTGCTTTTTGCGGTTGATTCCATTAGTCTTATTTACTGCGTAATTTACTGTTGTAGTTACTAAACGTTTGTCTGCATCGTTGCTTCTTTACTCCATTACTTCCCTGCAATGGGACAATAGAAATAATAAGCCTGACATCAACTTTGACTCCATGAATATTGTGCACTTTTTTACATTCGTTTTTTTTTTTTAAGCTTTAACCGCACAAATCCATGTTTTTCCAGGTTAGAACTCTAAGAAATGTTTAAATGTTTTTGAAAAGAACGATTTTTAATATTTTTTAAAGAATCTCTTCTGCTCACCAAGCCTGCATTTATTTGATCCAAAATACAGAAAAAGCAGTATTGTTGTGAAATAGTTTTACTATTTAAAATAACTGCTTTCTATTCAAATATATTTTAAAATGTAATTTATTTCTGTGATCAAAGCTGAATTTTCAGCATCATTACTCCAGTCACATGATTCTTCAGAAATCATTCTAATATGCTGATTGGCTGTTCAAGAAACATTTTTTTATTATTATCAATATTTAAAACAGCTGAGTACATTTTTTTCAGGATTCTTTGATTAATCGAGAGATCCAAAGATCAGCATTTATCTGAAATAAAATGCTTTTGTAACATTATACAATGTTTTTGTAACATCCCCAGTATTATCATTTATTTAGCAAGGATGCTTTAAATTGATCAAAAATGATGATAAAGACATTTATAATGCTGTTCTTCTGAACTTTCTATTCATCAAAGAAACCTGGAAAAAAATCTACTCAGCTGTTTTCAACCTAATAACAATAATAAATGTTGCTTGAGCAGCAAATCAGAATATTAGAATGATTTCTAACGGATCATGTGACTGGAGTAATGATGCTAAAATACAGCTTTGAAATCACAGGAATAAATTATATTTTAAAATATATTTAAATAGAAAACAGTTATTTTAAATAGCAAAAATATTTGCTGTTTTTGCTGTATTTTGATAATATAAATGCAGTCTTGGTGAGCAGAAGATGACGAGTGCCAAATTTTTATTTTTATTTAAAAAACTTATTTGAAAATCTGGAATCAGAGGGTGCAAAAAAAAAAAATAAATAAAAAATTGAGATAATCGCCTTAAAAGTTCTTAAGAAAGCATATGAATAATCAAAAATAAAAAAAATTTAAAATTCAAAATTCAAAAAACACATTTATGGTAGGAAATGTACAAAATATGTTCATGGTACATGACCTTTACTTAATATCTTAATGACGTAGAAAAATCTATAATTTTGACCCATACAATGTATTTTTGGCTATTGCTACAAATACACCCGTGCGACTTATGACTGCTTTTGTGGTCCAGGGTCACATATATTGTTCAAATATAGTCAAAGTGCAATTTAGTTTTAGTTTAATTTAATTTAGTTTTTGAGTAACTGAGTAAATAATTTGAGTACTAACTTAAATTCATTTCTAATTTTCAGTCAGTTTTTCAGTTTTGTAATTGTGTTATGTGTTCATTTCAGTTTCAGTTTTAGTAAATTTTGCACTAAATGAAACAATGAAATGATTTAGTTTTTAGTAATTTTGTGCCATTTGTTAAATACTTTTAAACATGTTTTTAATTTTCACATATATTTTTAATATTGTTAATATTGTTAATATTTATGTTAATAAACATTTTATTAATATTATACATTTTATTTCAGAATTTATTTAACATTTTTTTCTATCTCAATTTTTATTTAAATTTTAGTTTTAGTAATTTAGTTAATTTTCTTCTTTTTAATTTATTTTTATTTTTAAATAAAACTAATTTGATTTCAATTTAGTTTTAGCAAACTAAATTTTTGAAAATGAGAAAATACATCATCTGAAGGCTGAATAAATAAGCTTTCCATTGATGTATGGTTGTTAAGATAGGACAATATTTAGCTGAGATACAACTATTTGAAAATGTGGAATCTGAGGGTGCAAAAAATCAAAATATTGAGAAAATCACCTTTAAAGTTGTCCAAGTGAAAAATTAGTAATGTTCTTCATCGAACATGATCTTTACTAAACAAAAATCGATAATTTTGACCCATACAATGTATTGTTGGCTATTGCTACAAACATATCGGTGCTACTTAAGACTGGTTTAGTGGTCCAGGGTCACATATATTGTTCAAATATAGTCAAAGTGATCCCAAGATGACCTTTCTAAGCCAGTGCACTATAGAGGCGACTTAGAAGGGAATGAAATGAGAATGAGTCCGAGTGAATAAGGTATGAAGCACAACATAATGGATGTTATCCAGTCGGATGCGCCGGGCCGATCCGTCCTCTATGATGATCTCCTCAGCGCTCCTGTAATTATAAGAGCTACTGTACTGTGACCCACATTCACCCGCCTCACAATCCACTCTCTATTTAATCACATGAGAGCCGGAGGGGAGGGAGGAGGAGGAGGAGGAGTCTCTGATTGGCTCTGATTGGAACCTGTGCCTGCAGGGAGCCAATGAGAAGACGGTGATGCGTGTCCAGTGATGAGGGCCGTTAGGAAACATGAATAGAAAATCTCCTCGTGTTCGCTCCGATAAAGCCAGCACCTCATTTAAATGATAGCGAACGGCACTTCTCAGCTCCTGTCTGACCTTATCGTTCCTCCCGTCCTTGACGAAGCGCTTTATCCGCCGGCCCTCTCAGGTATATCCACACAACGCGATTGCGGTCAGGGGTCGAGTTCGTTCCGCTTGGCGTGCCGGCGGCGTAAACACGCTCGGCGAGGGCCGGAATCGATACGTGGAGGGCGTCTCTCATTATTTGAGGGATTTCGAAAGCATTAAGCAAATGATCTGTGCTAGATTGAAGAGCATCAAAACACACCTGCAACGTGCAAATGAAACTCTTTGTTAATGCACCAAGATGATAGAGTTCATTAGTCTGTTTACTGTGATTGCTATTATTAGTGTTTGCCAAGCTAAACATCCTCGATGGACGACTCAACACCTGCAGCACCCTAGCAACTACATAGCAGCAACTTAAGATCAGTGTTCATTTAGTACTATTAATATACTGTTATATTAACTGCTTCTACCTTTTTAGCCTTTATTTTAGTATTTTTATTTTATATTTCTTTTTTGTAATTAAATTTAGTTTTAATGTGATTACTAACGTAAACTCATTTAAGTTTTTTCAGTTTTTCTTGATTTTATTTCAGTTTAGTTTTAGTAGTACCATTTTAATAATTTAATAATTTCTGTTTAATTAATTAATTAATTAATTAATTTAGCTTTAGCAGTGTTTTTTTTTTGTATGTTCTAGTAAACTTATTTTATTTCAGTTTAGTTTTAGTAATATTTTTATAATTTATTTAATAATGATAATATTAATTATTATAGTTTTTTTCCGTCTTCGTTTTAGGTTTAGTGTTTTTACTCATTTTGGTTTAAATTAAATTCATTTTAAATTTTTTTTTTATTCTAATTTTTCATTTCTATTTTAGTTTTAGTAATTTTGTTTTGTGCATCCTTAATTTTCTTCTTATTTTTTATTTTATTTTTCTATTTAACTTTAATTTAATTTAAAAAATAAAAATAATAATAATATTTATTTACTTCCCATTTTAGTATTTTTAGTAATTTTGGTATTTTCTAAATTAAATTAATTTTATTTCAAAATGTTTACCAAGGAAAAAATGTACATTTTTACAAAGTTTTATTTGAATTTTTCATTTCAGTTTTAGTTTTTGTAATTTAGTTACACACATCCTTAAGTTTCTTCTTATTATTATTTATGTTATATCATATTTCTATTTAGCTGTAATTTAATTTTAACATTTAACATTATATAATATCTTTTTTATTTGTTTCTATTCTAACTTATCATTTAAGTCAACATTTCTAGTTTTCATTTTTTCCAAGTTTTTTTTTTTTTTTTACATTTAAATGTTTTTAATTAAACAGTATTTTTTTTTTAAATTTTAGTAATTTGATGTGCTTATGCTATTATTATTTTTTACATTTCTATTTAGCTTTAATTTCTTTTTATTGCAGTTTTTAGTTTTTGTAATTTTAGAACTTAAACTGAATTTATTATTAATTTATATTAATTTTCATTCAAGTTTTTAAAGTTTATTTATCCAGTTAGCAAAAGCAAATGTGAATAGTTTTAGGTTTATTTTTTTCCATTTTTTTTATTGTAAGTTTACATTATTTTTATTTTTTTTTTTAGTTTTAGTAATTTGATGTGCTTATGCCATTATTAATTTTTACATTTCTATTTAGTTTTATTTTCTTTTTATTTCAATTACAACACTGCGTGAGATCCACAGAACAATCTGCATAGCAACACGTGGCAATCGCACAGTCTTGCATCACGCTGGCAACTTTTGCACAGAAAGCACAGTGAGGAACTGCAGACATCTAGCGATGAATGCATTTAATTCATAATTATTACTATCTTTCATATTACTGCTGTTGCCATTTTATAAAAGAAATGAGCCCCGAGAGGCCATTTTAATGATTTTACAGCAGTTAGGAGGCTTTTCAGCTTCACGTCATGCCTAATTACACTCTTTTCTGGGGTAAAATCACTGTAACGCAGTCTCTCGTGGCTTGTAGCTGTAATTCACATATATGCACGTAGAATTCAACACATTTCACGGTTTCAAAACTATTTCATTTACAATAAGAATGTTTCTTTTTTCTTTTGGACAATAAAAGCAAGACTCATCTCGACTTGTCAAGGATAACACAAAGTCAAAAGCTGCTTTTCATTGCCGTCTTTGTTAGCATAAAAGGCATCCAGTATGTACATAAAAACAAATATAGAGAACACGAAAGAAGTTAATCTAACAAAAGCATTTTACCTTTATCTTTTATTACTTTATTATTAGAGATTAACTGCAGTGAACTGCAGTCAAAACAGCTGTGAATATATCAAATATTTTTTAAATAAAACATTATCTGCTCTTATGTAGATTCTGATCAAATAATGAAGTCAATATCAAATATCAATACTTTTTTATTTATATAATATGTATATAATAGTAATTCTTGAATTTCAAAATTATTACTTGACATATAATCTATAAGTAATATTTATATACTATTATAATATTAATTACAATTTTGCTTTTAGTTTTAGCTTTTATTTTAATGCTTTGTTGGATTTTTTTATATTTCTGTTTACCTTTATTTTCATTTCAGTTTTAGTAAGTATACTGTAACACTAACTTAAACTCAGTTTAGTTCAGTTATTTTCCAAGGCAACATTCATCATTTTTATTCAAGTTTTTATTTGTATTTACTCATTTTGTGTGTGTGCCATTTTTATCATAATTAAAAATTTTGGTTTAGTAAGGTTTTAGTAATTCTACTATTATTATCTGTTCTTTCTTTCTTTCCTTTAAATTAGGTTTTTAATTCAATTTTAGTTTTAGCCATTTTTTTTTAAATGGGCATCTGCTATTTTATTATTATTATTATTATTATTATTATTATTTAGATTTCAATTTTATTTATTTTTGTTTCAGTTTTAATCATTTTATTACTTAAACTCATTCTCAGTTATTTGCCATGGCAATATTCATCATTTTTATCCAAGTTTTTAGTGTTTCTATTTACTTTTTTTGTTGCTGTTGTTAATTTTGTGTGTATGCTATTAATTTCTATTAAGGTGTATTTTTATTTCTGTTCTAGTATAAGTAGTTCTAGTATTCTTTATTTTATTTTGCTTTAAAATTAGGTTTTCAATTCAATTTTACATTTAGCCATTTTAATATGTGGATTTACCATTTTATTATTATTATTATTATTATTATTATTATTATTATTATTATTATGTAGATTTTATTTTACTTATTTCAGTTTCAGTTTTAGTAATTCTATTACTTAAACTTATTTTCAGTTATTTTCCAAGGCAAAGCATTTATCATTTTTATTCAAGTTTTTAGTGTTTCTTTACTTTTGTTTTGCTTTTTAATTCTTTATTTTTTTATTAGATTATCAATTAGATTTTAGTTTTGGCATTTTTATGTGCATCTGCCATTTTAATATTTTAATTAATATTATATTATTTTCATATTTCTATTTAGATTTTATTTATTTTTATATTTATATATATTTATTTAAATAAATAAATGTATCATTTATAATTTTAATTAAGTATTTATGATGGTATTATTTGCATTTTAGTTTTAATAATTGCATGTGTATGCCATTTTTATTGTTTTTTCTATTAAGGTTTATTTTTATTTCAGGTAATTATAGTATTAACTTAAATATTTTAGACAACATGTCTAATTTTACATTTTTTATGATTTTTTTTAATGTATTCTTTTTTTAATTAGTTTTTCAATTTTAATTTTAGTAAATTTGTTATGTGCATCTGCCATTGTGTTATTTATTATTTGTTTTACATTTTCTATTTTAATTTCATTTATTTTATTTTTATTTCAGTTTTAGTAATTTTAGTACTAATTTTACTTACTTAAACTCACTTTCTGTTCTTATGTGGATACTGTAAATATTAAATATTAATATATTTTCATGTATATAATGTAGTAAAATGTTTAATCCTAGGTTTTTGTCTTTTTATTACTTTTTAGCTCGCGTTTATTTTACCGTGTTATTAATTTTAAGCCTACAATTACTTTGCTTTAAACAACTTCAGTTTCTAAAAATGTTTGAAATCAAGTTTCCATCATATTATAAGTTCACAATAAGGGTTTATTGAAATAAATGGAAATAAATGGAGACTTGAACTGTTCTGTGCAATGAAATTCATGGCTGGAGACGTCCAGGAACTACGTGTAGCTCTTTTCTGAGAGATAAATGCCTTAAAATAGATGTGCATTTTTTAAAACAAAGCATTGTGATGGCAGAATAAGACATTCTTTCACCCTTTGTGTCCCGTCACAATAAATAAACAGCATTCGATGGACTTAATTTGCAGTCTGAATCTTGTTTCACGCACGCTAAAGCGGTTTGTAATTGAGGTTACGGCCCCTCACAGAGACATCACTGACAGCTTCAGCTTCCTCACACGTACAAGCCGCTGCAATTAAACTTCTGTATTATTTAATGCGAAGTAATCAGCACTGGAAATGGCTCGCGCCGTGTGAACGCGTTGGGCTGCCGTGACGTCACAACCTCAGCGTGAATATCGTTCACAGCGCTGTCTGAACACGTCCGGCTTTTGTTTCTGCTGAGAACGGCCAGGGAAAGACTGGGTTTGCGTCTGGGCTCTGTGACAGGCTTCCCCGCGTTCGTTCCGGCTACAAACGCTGTAGCTGTCACTGG
>JAHKKF010387091.1:0-11286 GCA_019740295.1 Labeo calbasu | reverse complement strand
GAACCGCGCCCGAGTCCAACTGAACCATGCTCTGGCACACCTCTTCCAAGCGGGCCAGGGACGGCTAAACGAACCGCGCCTGGGCACGGTTCGGAGCACTCACACTAGTCAAACGAACCGCGCTTTGGTGGTCAAACGCACTCGGGCATGGTTCAAACTGCCTAGTGTGAGTACACCCTTAATTCATCGAGTTTTGGAGCATCAGTGAGAGTTTGAACCTTCTGATATAGTTGCTTATGACTCTCTCAGTTGTCCTCAAAAGTGAAAATTCATTGTTGGAAAGGGTTCAAATACACAAAAATGCTGAAAAAACAGAATTTATGGGACCTGAAGGACTTTTCTGAAGAACAGCAGGCAGTTTAACTGTTCAGGACAAAACAAAAATAGCTGTGGATCATTTAGGTATTAAGAATCACACAGTATTAAGAATCAAGCGTATGTAAAGTTTTGAACGGGGTTTTATAAATTTAACTACTATTTTCTCTTGTGGACTATATGCAAACATCTTTTATGTGAAATATCTTATTCAGGTCAGTACTACATTAAAAAAAAAATGAATTTTGTATGATCCCTCTTATTTTGGTAAAATAATTAACATTTTGCAGATGTAATTATAATTAACATTTTGCAAGATGAGACCCTTCTATTCAAAACATGCTATTAGTGACAGGTAACCCAGTAACTCTCACCTTCATTGGGCCTGTTTTTCACCAGCATCACATTGATGGGTGGCTCCAGGGGCTCATAGTTATACCGGTCTCTTCCTCTTTCTCTCTCTCTGCTGGGTGACGGTGAATGATCCTGCAGCCGGTCCCTGCTGTGACTCCTGATCATCCTGTCATCCGAACGAGTGTCATACCTCCGCGTGTCGTAACCCTGGTCCCTCCCGTAGCTTCCGGCAGGGCTTCCTCCTCCGCCGCGGCCTCTACTGTGCTGCCTGTGATAGCGAGGCTCCGGGCTGGATCCGCGCTCCAGCGTCCGGCCCCGGCTACCGTCCCTGCGGTAGCCGCTGTCAGAGCTGGGTGATCTCTCCGCGCTCCTGCCTCTGCTCCATTCCCGCCGGGAGTCGTAGTCCTGGCTGCGGTAATCCGGCTCCAGGTAGTCTATCCGGCTCTTCTCGAGGCTGCGGTCACGCTCTCTGTCACGGGGGTAGCCCAGGCCGCCGTTTCCCCGAGGGTAATCAGAGTCTGGGTCACTGTGAACGCTGCGGTTGTCCTCGGGATAATAGCTGGATATGTTGTAATCACGGCTATCCCCGCTCGGGGACGGCGGGCGCTTGAGGACAGCCACCTTGCGAGGCCTCTTTACAGTCTGTTGGGAGCAATGAATAAAATTAGTCTTTATACATTCAGCACTCTGTTAACAAAAAGACCACATCTAAAAGCAGATATGTATCTTACTAAATGATAATTATTTTATGCAAGGATCACTTGGAATACATTCATTTGAAGGTTGCATGTGAATTAGAATGTTTTAAAACACTATACTGCATATACAGCAATTACTAGGACAATAATGCAACCGAAAAGTGTCAAAAAATGCAAATATATATATATTTTTAATTTGAGAGGTAAAATTAAAGCTTTCTTCTTATTATTTTTCTTATTTTATTTAACATATTTCACAATATTCATAAAATACAAATTCTATAATTTAACTGTTAAAAAAAATGCTTTTTCATTTTGTACAAGTTGAATATTTAAAATGTAGTAAAAGTAAAATAAAGTTAAAATTTGAGTACAGCATTTTATGTTTTACATTATTAATGAATTCATGATATCTTCTATATATTTTAATTCATATAATATGAATATCTATAATATTAATTTATATAGTATTCATTAATGTTATTTTGTCATATTTAGTTTTATACATTTTAATACAATTTTCACATTTTTGTTCAAGTTTTAATAATTTTATGTGCTTTTGTCATTTGTATTTGTTTTTTATTGAAAAAATTAAAATTAAATTACAATTTAAATTTCAGTATGTTTATCATTTAATATTTATGTTTTCTCAGATTTATTTTAATTACCAATAATATTTATATTCATTTACTTGAAACTGAGTTTTTGTTACATAAATGGGGGTTAGAAATATGTTATACAAAATGTCCTCATAAAATTAATAAAAAATGATCTTGAAAAATCAATTCCAGCAGCCAAATACTGGCGCTTAATTATTATTAAAAAAAACAAACAAAATTATTGATTTAATTTAACGAATTAATATCTGACGCTGCTAACTTATACTAATACATTTAAATTTGGGAGGTAAAATGAATGTTTTTTAGACATTAGTTTTCTTTTAAAAATATTTTATTTAACTTTTAATAATTTCATAATATTCATAAAATAAAAACTGTCATTTTGTATAAGTTGAATATTTAAAATGTATGAGTACAGCATTTTATGTTTTACATTATTAATAAATTTATGATATCTTACATCACTTTTGTATTTAATGTATTTAATGTCACCTGTTATATTCACATAATTCATATAATATTCATTCAAATCTGTTATTTTTGTAAAATTATATACTATTATAGTTTTATACATTTTCAGTATTTTCATAGAATTTTTACATTCTTGTTTAAATTTTAATCATTTTGTTATGTGCTTTTGTCATTTTTATTAGTTTTTTTAAATTCTAAAAATTTTAATTGAATTACAAATTTAAATTTCATTTCATTTCTTTTCAGTAATTTTCAGTACATTTATCATCTAATATTTATATATTTTTAGATTTATTTCAATTACTATTAATATTTATATTCATTTCCTTGAAACTGATTTTTTTTTTTTTTGTTACATATATGGGGGTTAGAAATGTGTTTATAAATGTCCTCATAACAGTAACTAAAAAAATTACCTTGAAAAATCTATTCCAGGAGCCAAATAATGGTGCTTAATTGTTAATAAAAACAATCTGACACTGCTAACTTATACTAACAAATTTAAATCTGGGAGGTAAAATTTGTTTTTTAATTATTATTTTTCTTTTAAAAATATTTTATATTTAACTTCTAATAGATATCATAATATATTTATAAAATAAAAAAAACTGATTAATTAACTTAATAATTTAACCAGGAAAAAACCTTCATTTTGTACAAGTTGAATATTTAAACTGCATTTGAGAACAGCATTTTATGCTTTACATTATTAATGAACTTATGATATCTTACATCACTTTTGTTTTTAATGTTGAACAATAGGTAACATCTGCTATATTCACATAATTCATACATTCATCAATATCTGTTATTTTTGTAAAAAAAAAAAATTAATAACAGATATTAAAAAAAATATATACTATTATAGTTGTATACATTTTCAACATTTTCATACATTTTTTACATTTTTGTTTAAGTTTTAATCATTTTGTTATGCGCTTTTGTCATTTGTATTAGTTTTTTTAAATGTTACAAATTTTTATTAAATTATATTTAAATTCAGGTATTTTTCAGTAATTCCAGTGTTTATTATCAATATTTATATTTAACATTAATATTACCAATAATATTTATGTTAATTTATTTGAAACTGATGTTTTCGACATTAATGGAGGGTTAAAAATATGTTTAAAAAATGTCCTCATAAAAGTAAAAGAAAATGACCTTGACACCAAATCTGACCTTGGCCAAATACTAATCCTTAATTATAAAAAACAAATTAATATCTGACACTGCTAACATATACTAATATCCAAAGTAAGTAATCTTATTCTACAAGGCCTCTAGTGAAGGTCAACTTGAAAAATACTTACTATTTTGGCCACTTTCCCACATTTCCGAAGTGACTGCACAGCAAATGAATGAGGCACATTATCCATGGCGATGGTGTTGACCTGCATCACACGGTCATTCTCACTGTCCGCAAGCGAAACAAAACAAATGTTAAGTCTACAATAAAATAGAGACATTCCATGCTACATTATTTTAAAACAATTGCAATGCATTTCACCTCCATAATGTGGTACACAATGCATTTGAGAATGAAAATTCAGCCTTGCTAAACATGTTAAAAACGCATAATAACACCAAAGACATTCATTAGGACAGTAAACATGGTAATATTTAATTTCATGTCATTTTGAATGACTCTACATGAAAACTCAATATTTATCAACCTGCCTATGCTGGTGTCAAATAATGGTTTACCAATATGCTAAACACGCATGCATTAGTAAGGTGAGTGAAGCGTACAAGAGCAGTCCATCGGCCGGTCCTCCTGGCAGCACGTCCGACACAATGATGGACGTCTCTCCGGTCTCCACATTTGGATTGTCCCGGCCCCCGGACACAGCAATTCCAAAGCCCATCTTAGAGTCCTACGAGAGAAAGAGAGAGAAATCGCTTTCAGTGAGAAAATACCACGAATGCATTTCTTCGGTCATATATCACAACCAGCCTGCCCAGAGCGGGAATGTTTAATGCCGCTTCATAGAAATCCGCAAATGGCCGACTGTGTTACACAATCACGTTCATGCGCTTATACGATGAATCTTTCATAAACGGTGACTGCGTGCCGCCACAGTGTGGTTTTGCAGAAAGCCAATGCATGCCAAAGCTAATGGAGACATGGTTCCACCTCATTGCTTGGCCAAATAACAACCTGCTGTACCTGCCTCAGAGGAACGCTGAATAAATAGAGTCTAATGAGTGGGTATCGCGGGCTTGATGCAATCTGCTCCAAATATATTCAGGCTCAATTAAAGCCGGAGATAAAACCTGACAGAACCCGGTGAAACCGAGATTTCAGAGTGTTACGGTGCTGGAGGGATTTATCTAGAGATACACCAGTCAACGACCCTCAATCAGAACCAAATTTTAGCCGATCTATGCTCTGGAAATGTCCTAATGCACATAAAATGCATGTCATCTGTGTAGAAAGAAGACTGTAAACAAGACATTAAGATTGCAAGCTTTTAAAGGGACAGTTCTCCCAAAAATAAAACTTACACCGTGATTTACTCAATTTCAAGCTTCTTAGGTGTATATGATTTACTTCTTTCAGACAAATACAGCTGGAGTTTTATTTAAAAATATCCTTGCTCCTTTGAGTTTTATAATGGCAGTGAATGGGTGTTGAGATTTTGAAGTCCACATCAATCCATCATAAAAAGTACTCCACATAGCTTTGGCCGTTAATAATGGACTTCTGAACTGAATTGATGCGTTTGTGTAAGAAAAATATCCATAGTTACAATTTTATAATCCGTAATGTCTAGCTTCCGCTAACTGTCATACACGCGTTAACGAGAGAGTGGCTTTCCAGCAGACGACTTAGGACACAGAAGTGCTCAGGTAAGAATACGCTCGCAAGAAACAAGTTTTGCTTACAGCAAAGAAAAACCAGTCTCCTTTCGGCTTATATTAAAATCCTTTGACAATTTTTTTTTTATATACAAATCTTCATTTCATACTTCTAATTCATAACTGGTGTTTTAATTTCCTCCCTCCTCCACGCTTCTGTGTCCAGAGCTTACGCTATGTCTACGTCCTACGTCATCTGCTGGAATGCCACTCTCTTGTGAACACATGTATGACAGTTATGAAACTAGAGATTATGGTTTATAAAGTTTCAAATATGAATATTTTTCTCACACAAATAAATCATTTTGCGTCAGGAGGCCTTTACTAACCCTCCAGAGCCCTGTGGAGTACTTTTTATGATGGATGGATGCACTTTATTGGACTTCAAAATCTTAACACCCATTCACTGCTATTATAAAGCCTGAAAGAGCCAGGACATTTTTTAATATAACTCCGATTGTGTTCGTCTGAAAGAAGAAATATATACCTAGGATGGCTTGAGATTGACTAAATGATGGGGTAATTTTCATTTTTGGGTAAAATATCCCTTTAATCGGAAAGGAACTATGAAGACATTCTGTATGACAATTTTGATCTGACATTTGAATGTCCACTACCTAAAAATAGACAAAGAGTATTTTAAGTGTTGATGATTCTGAACAGACGTGGATACCGAGAAGCGCTGAACAGGCGTTGGTCTACTGCCATACAAATTAGAGCCACTTTCCTGTGCTTGCTGAAGTTTATAAGACTTGGTGGACGAGAAAAGAAAACAATAAATTTGTGACAAAGCTGAAATGCTTCTTTTCATAAAAAAGAAATTAGATGCGCTGTTTAAAGAAAAGCCACAAATACAGGCAATATAGCCTAGTTCTGTGTAGGGCTGGGCAATATATTATATTTTAGTAGGGATGCACCGAAATAAAAATTCTTGGCCGAAACCGACAACCAAAAAAAGAGGAAACCAAGGCCGAAAACCGAAAACCGAAACACTACACTACTACTATGGCTACAATCTGATAGTCACATATATAGTAGCCTAAGGGGTCGTTCATGTATTGCGTCTTTTGCGCGCTCAAGTTCATTATTTCAAATGTAGACGCGCGGCAGCCGCGCTCATAACGCGTCCGTGCCGCATCGAGATGAAAACCGCTCAGAATGCTGCAAGTGCACCGCGGGTCACGTGACAAGATTCAACCAATTAGCGTAATACTTTCCCGTAACAACATTGAAAGCTCAACCAAGATGGAGAAACAGCTGATCATAGCTGTACATTTTTAAATAAACTTAGTAGCAGAGCTACAGCAAGTGATTTTTAGTGCTGGAAATCCGTTTGTCCTTTGATGAAACTTCCGCATCTTCATTGAGAGTGCAGGCCATGGTTGCTCAGCAACGGCAGACGCCACGGGAGCGCAAGCTACAGAGCGCTTTGGAAAGGAGGAGAAATCGGTGCGCCTAGCGTTTTCCACACGTTTTAGGCGCGATATGTGAACAGCCCCTAGAGTGTACTTTTCATTGCTTTCACTCCGTGGTCCGTCTCAACCTCACACCGCAGACATGTTGCTTCAGACAAGCACGTGCAGGCCGCTGTTTCTGTTTGCGTCATCACAACATATAGTTTCGGCCGTGTTGTTTCGGTGAAAAAAATCTTTCGTCCGAAAACCGAAAATGCACTTTTGGGCCATTTTCGGCTGAAAATTTTCGGTGGCCGAATATTCGGTGCATCCCTATATTTTAGTGATATTACGAAAATTGTTAAAAATTACGATGAATGTGCCAAAGTTTGGCACTGATAGGCAATTTCACTCCTGTAAAACTAGCCGGGAAGTGCTAATGCAGTCCAGCAACTAGTTCCCCATTTGAAACCCCATTTTTAAAGAATTTGTTCACTTCAAAAAAAAAAATTTCAGAAAAATTTCCTGATAATTTACTCACCTCTATGTCATCAAAAATGTTCATGTCTTTCTTTCTTCAGTCAAAAAAAAGGTTTTTGAGGGAAAAAAATTCCAGGATTTTTCTCCGTATAGTGGGTTTCAATGGTGACCAATGGGTTGAACGTCCAAATTGCATTTTCAATGCAGATTCCAAGGGCTCTAAACAATCCCAGTCAAGGAATAAAGGTCTTATATAGCAGAGCGATCAGTCATTTACCACAAAAAAAAAAAAAAAAGTATATACTCTTTAACCCTTTAACCACAAAAGTTGCATCGAAACTGCAATTTCAACCCATTGGCCACCACTAAAGTCCACTATATGGAGAAAAATACTGGAATGTTTTCCTCAATTTTATTCTGGAAATGAACTAATCCTTAAAGGCCAGTGGAAACAGTGTCAAGTAGGGCTGCGTGATATGGCAAAAAAATATTGTGATATATTTTTTTTTTTTCATATTAGTCGATATCGATAATTATCACGATAAATGTCACATTTTTATTTCTTTCAAGTTTAAAGGCAGATTTTTGCTACAGTGTGAAAGCTGTAAAAAACAGACGGTTAATTGTGGCTTTATACTATTCTTTATGGTCAGAACATGAGAAACACTTAATGTTTTTTGAATTCTTTACACTTTTTCCAGTCATTTTCAAATAAATATCTTAAAAGAAAACAATAATTTCTTAGTTTTGCATGTTTTAATGAGTAATATTGTTTCAAAACAAGAAACAGGTTTGTGTCGCCTGATAATATTAATAATAATACTACATTTTTTTACTTTTAGAAATATACATTTGATAATAGTTTGATGCAGATGTAGATTTATATGCATTATCAAAATCAGTAATATCTGTAAAAATTGTAGCAGTGTTTCTCCTGTTTGTCAGTGCGGATTCATCGGGCTTTAAACAAAGTCATTTGTTTTCTTCACTGAATTCAAGCGCATCACACTGGATATTACAGAGCTGTTTAGTGACTGAGACTCATCAGTGAATGAATGCATCTGCTCTAGTAAGTTCGCGCCACATTTTGAACTTTGATCCGAGTGGATAAACGGTCCGAGTGGTGTGCTTTAAATGACTAGCGCTCCTTTATTCCGCCTTTGCCGCATAAATATTATATCGAACATTTATTAAACTTGTTATCGTTTATCAAGGAAATTTATATTGTACAATAATTATCGCTATCAATTTATCACCCAGCTGTAGTGTCAAGCACAGAGCTTCTCTTAAACCAAAAACCACTGATAGACTTGTGTTCTTAGCTTGCGAAATACCAGCATAATTTAGATATCGAGACATCAAATTTTAGGTGTATTGCTCAGCCCTAGTTTGGTGTAGGATTGTCATTTTAAAACTACATTAAAGGAGAAGTCCACTTCCAGAACAAAAATTTGCAGATAACGTACTCACCCCTTTGTCATCCAAGATGTTCATGTCTTTCTTTCCTCAGCCGTAAAGGCATTATGTTTTTTGAGGGAAACATTTAAGCATTTTTCTCCATATAATGGGCTTATATGGTGCCCCGATTTTGAACTTCCAAAATACAGTTTAAATGCGGCTTCAAACGATCGCAAATGCAGTTGTAAACGATCCCAGCTGAGGAAGAAGGGTCTTATCTAGCAAACGATCGGTTATTTTTATTAAAAAAATACAATTTAAATACTTTTTAATCTCAAACGCTCATCTTGTCTTGATATCCCTGAACTCTGTGTATTATGGTTCAAGACAGTTAGGGTATGCCAAAAAACTCCAATCGTATTTTCTCCCTCAACTTCAAAAATCATCCTACATCGCTGCAGAAGTACCGACCCAATATTTGCAAAGTAAACATGCAAAGAAGATTAAACACCTTTAACAAAAAAGGTAAAACAGAGATGTAGAACAATTTAGAAGTTGAGGGAGAACATGAGATGTGAGTTTTTCGACATACCTGTCAACTGTCATGAACTGGAAAAAAGGTTTAGGCAGAGTAAGACAAGACGAGCGTTTGACATTAAAAAGTATATAAAATGTATTATTTTTATGAAAATAACCAATCGATTTGCTAGACCCTACTTTCTCGGCTGGGATCGTTTACAACCGCATTTGGGATCGTTTGAAGCCGCATTTAAACTGTGTTTTGGAAGTTCAAACTCGGGGCACCATATAAGTCCACTATATGGAAAAAGAACGAAAGGCATCGACATCTTGGATGACAAGGGGGTGAGTACATTATATGTGAATCTTTGTTTTGGAAGTAAAATCTTCTCCTTTAACATAATCAGATTCAAAATACAACTTATGTATCATCTTTATGTTTTACTTGACTGCATAACATGTTTTAAATTATTTTTTTCTAATTTTGTGAAACTGTACAAAGCTAAAGTTAAACCATTCTGTTTTTTTGCACCAATCTGAAACAACAAAAACAACAGCTGTACTGTATTTCTTAATCATGTACTCTTTCATTTTTTTCTTGTCTATTGCTTAATGAAAAAAAAAATGGGATTTGGTTCTAAAATAATTCAATTCAATTCAATTCAATTTTAAAAAATCAATCGTGAAAAATTATGATCAGTGCATCCCTCGATTTATCTAGATACTGAACAGACTGCCAGTGACTCTAAACGTGGGCGGCAGCCAAAAGCTTATATTATGGTATGAATAACTGAATATCACAGTTTGCGATATAGATCATGATATGCTACATAAACTTCTAAGTACCCTTTTTCCTCAAACTTTCCAAAGCTTATATCTTTCCTTTTATGTTGCAGCGATAAGTTGAGTCTATTCTTATCTGAACTCATGGATCTGACACGCCAAAGTGCTGAGATGATTTCCCAGGATGTGTCTGATGTGAAGATGTTGGTGATAGCGTCAGTGCGTGTTTGGATAGTGTGTGCGATCTGTCACACCCGAGATAAAAGATGCACTTCCTGTTGTGCTTGATGTTGGAGGAAAGAAGAATAGGAGGAAAGAAGAAGATGGGGGGATGGGTAACTACTGATGGGCTTAAGTACTTGTACAAAGGGAAAACAAGCGCAAGTTCAAAAACTGCATCCTTCAAAGGACCTGGACTTTAAAGGCTGCATCTAAGGGAGCCGATGAGGTTCAGATATTGTTGTATGTTAAAGAGGCTGGTGGAGCGTTTAGCCTGGGTACCGCAGGAGGTTCGCTCTAGTCTGTTTGGTAAGAGGGCCATCCATCTGTGCGGCGTGTGTTCTGTGGCCTCTTTGGCTACAAACATGAAACTTCTGGTTCACAGCCCTGCTGCTATTCTGCTACATATTTCTAAACATGCGACTGAGCTAGGGTTA
Organism: Labeo calbasu; assembly: GCA_019740295.1. Lineage (NCBI taxonomy): Eukaryota > Metazoa > Chordata > Actinopteri > Cypriniformes > Cyprinidae > Labeo > Labeo calbasu. The sequence goes on along the minus strand of JAHKKF010387091.1, from coordinate 736 downwards.
GTTTGAGTTAATGTACATGAGTTTCATACCCGCTGTAGAGTCACAGTGTACTGCTCCCAAACCGTCTCCTCCATTCCTGAGCTCTGTGTGGAAAAGAGAAAGAAACCATCATTAATCACCAGTCAGGCGTCACTAATGTCAGTATGCTGTGCGGTGTGACATGTAGGGTTGAGTGGCTCATACACAAATTGGTCCTAAATGAAGTGTCCTGAACTATTTGTTTCATAATTGCATGGATGCACACATAACATTAAAGGAATATTCCTGGTCAAGTACAACTTCGGCATGACAGCATCTGTGGCAACATTGGACACACATAATCAGCTTTTTTCCACCTTTTTTTATTGAGTTTTATAAACTGAGGTCAAAATTATTATCATTTCTTTACTTAATCATTAATTATTTCTCTAAGTTTCTCTAATCATCAGCATACCACAGATTCTATCTATACTGTTTAAAGGTGAAATGTGTAATTTTTAAATTAAAATTAAAATTAAATGTGTAATCTTTAAATACTTTTTTTTTTCTATCATGTAGTGCTTTAAAATATAGATGTTTGTTCAAGCATCCCGACTAGTCCAGCAAAAGCAAATGACAAACATGATCAGAAAGCTACTTATACGTAAAAAAACGGCAAATTTTTAAATACATAAATAAATAAACATATATAAACACACACATACATACATACATACACACACACACTTTAGTTTTTTTTTTAAATAAGATTTGTCCT
>JAHKKF010387087.1:0-21998 GCA_019740295.1 Labeo calbasu | reverse complement strand
AATAATATTCATATATGCAGTTGCAGCATGACATAATATTTAGATCTTTTAGTTACTTTTTCAAGTTTATATCTCCTAGTTCGGACTTTATACTTAGATTTAACTCTTTTGTCACTTCTCAGGGGGAAAAAGCCAGAGATAAGGGGAAAAGAGAGAATGACAAGTTATTTTTTCTTATCAGAATTGTGAGATTTAATCTCGGAATTGTGAGAAGTCAGAAGTCTGAATTTTGAAATATAACTCAAATTTACCTTTTTCTTTATTCTTTTATTCCATAGCTCCATATACTGCTACTTGAAAACCGTCGTTCTCACTTTAGTCATGGGGAAAAAAACTTTTCACCAAACATTTTTCCCCGTAGTTTTCGTTAACCAAATTACATCTAAATGCCACTTCCAGCAGTGTCAACGGTATGCCACTGCAAAGGTATTTCGTACTACAGTAGTCAACATTTGAAGTGGATCAAAACCTTTCATCAAAGTTGTTTTAAAACCAAAACAATATGTCTTAGGACAACTTTGATTAACTTTCTCGATCCACCTCAGATGTTGACTACTACTTTTATCCCAACGAAAAAGAACTTTGCTGTGAGCATATCAGGGCCTTAAACGTTTGCTGCAGTTCATAAGTGACTTGAGTTGTTGAAAAAACTTGCTAATGCTTTTCTATATCTCTTCCCACCCCAACTCTTGTCTTTTTCCCCACAGACCCCAGAGGAACTGGACGACTCTGACTTTGAAACAGAAGACTTTGATGCTCGTAGCAGGACCAGCGTGCAGACGGAAGACGATCAGCTCATTGCCGGACAGAGCGCTCGGGTAAGAGTTGGGGCTTTTGTAGTTCACGGCTTTGGTTTCATGGTTTGCTAATTTATGGAGCCACTTAGGGATGTCCAACTCAATCCTAATATTACAAGACAGTTAGATTCCTTTGTGGATACTTGTATGGAATCTCTCCAGGGACATAGTAATTTCCATTTCTATCTTTTTTCAGTGTTTCTATAATAAAACTTTATCACAGTCTATTTAAAGAGTCGTAGACAGCATTGCGAAGTGCTAAATGCACTATTCACAGGTCAGAATTGCAGCATCACGGCCAAATCCACCTTTGCTTCACTGTTAAGCTCCAATAGCACAGGAACTATGAATCAGTGTTTTTAAGATTCTGTACGATTTCATGTCAACAGCGCTCCTGATGTTGCCACCAGCGAAACAGACATCAAACCTCGCCCCCTCTCTGCCTCCACTCCTCCTCTCTCTCTCTCTCTCTCTCTCTCTCTCTCTCTCACCCCCTCCCTTCACGTCCTCCTCTGTTGCCTTGGTAATGCTTATGAAAATCATCCCCTACATAGCTGGAAGGAATAGTGAATATATATATTTTTATTATTATTTTGTTATTAGTTTGAATATATTCTCTAGTCCACAGCTGTGGTGATGGTAGACACTGCCGATGATTGGCGTCCTGTTTTCCTTTTTAAATTCAGCGTTGTGTGAGAAAGAGGTAACGGGAACCAAGTTGTGTTTGGGGATCTTGTTAGTAAGAGTGCTAGCTTTCCTTGTGAGCACTTCTTTTGAGTTCCTAATAGCAATTGGTGTGACAGCACGAATGGAAAAGCAATATGTGGCCCCAAATTTTTTTTTCTAAATGCATTTTAAAATTTTACATTCTTTTGTCAATAAGAATTGTTCCTGGTCATGTAAGGCTGTCATCTGTTCATATTTACATCCGCTGTATTGTTTGTTCCCCGAGCTCTCACGAATATAATTACAGACCTCCCACCCTCCTTTTCCATAGTGATGGGAGCATGTTGATGAAAACTAAAAAAAATACCAAAAAAATATTCAGCTCTAATCGTCTAGGGGATGGCAGGAGACTTTAAGAGCTCAAGACTCGAACAGAAAGCTCTTGTTAAAGATAAAAGCGCTGCAGAAGACTTACATTTTCGTCGAACCTTGTTGCTGGGGAAGAGAGTAGTATTTTTGTTTAGAGAGTTGTAGAAAACGGGGCAGTGGAGGTTGTGCTTGAGTGGGAATGTGATTATGTAAGTCTGTAATCACTGTCCAGCCTCCTGTTCCACTCTCCCAGAGGCTTTTGATTTAGTCCCCAGCTCCAGTGGGAATCCCAGTCACTCAGCTAATGCGCTAATGTGTGCCACGTGTGTGCCGGTGCTCCAAATTTAAAGGAAATAAAGTTTATGAGGCTGAAAAATTAAATTCTTCGTTAGAACTTGCCAAAGAGGTTTATCTCAAATAAAGTGCCCACCAATTATGCCATTTTTAAGATTACTAATATTGTTTTGGGAGTCTCCTGTAATAGGTTTACATGCATGGTAAAAAAAAAATGTTTTTGTTTTCTTTAAATAAGCATTTAGTATAATAATTAGTTTGAAGCAGTTCAAAAATTCAGTCTCTCTAAACCCCTCCTTTCCGTGAGCCTACTCTGCTCTGATTGGTCAAATGGCCCAGTCTGTTGTTATCAGTCTACCGCATATAGCACGCAAACATACTTACAGGTTATTATGTGGAACCAGCTGGTTCAAATAAACTGGGAACTGAATCGTCTTTCAAGAGCAAGCATTTTGTGAATCCCACATTAAACTCCCCAAGATTAGAAAAGCAGCGCTCAGTAAAAGTATGTGTTTGAGGGTGGGTCAAGTTGTTCATGGCTTGCCAGTGCAGAACATTGTTCAGATGTGTTATTTGTGGGATTCGAACAACTCGTATAGGCTGTACGAAATCAGTGCGAGACCGTAACTATATTTATCGTGCACTTAAGGTTTTACAACTTTGCAAATGATTTGAATTGACATACAGCTAAATTACACACTGCATTAAAGGCAATTTTGAAAATGGCATAACAAAATAAGAGTTAATCATTATTTTTTATAATCATTGTTCAGCATGTCCTAACCAGGTGTGACAGCATATATCCAGTGACAAATAATTTTATACACACGTACATATATGTGTGAACAAAATGAACAAAACATAACTTTTCTATTTTAATATATTTTTTTAACATGTAACTTATTCCTGCTGAATTTTCAGCAGCCATTACTCCAGTCATTCAGAAATCATTGTTATGTTCTGATTTGGTGCTCAAACATTTCTCATTAATGTTAAAAACAGTTGTGCTGCAGTCAAAAGTTTTTGAACAGTAAGATTTTTAATGTTTTTAAAGACGTTGCTTCTGCTCACTAAGCCTGCGTTTATTTGATCCAAAGTACAGCAAAACAGTAGAATTTTTGAATATTTTTGCTCTTTAAAATATTGAATATATTTTCAAATGAAATTTGTCTTTAATTTCAAAGTTAAATTTTTAGCAGCATTATTCCAGTCACATGTTCCTTCAGAACGTTTTCTAACATTCTGATTTGCTGCTTAAAAAACATTACTATTTTTATGTTGAAAACAGTAGAATTATGAGGTTTTTTTTTTTCAGGTTTCTTTAAATAGAAAGTTCAGAAGATCAGCATTTATCTGCATATTAGGATGATTTCTGAAGGATCATGTGACACTGAAGACTGGAGTAATGATGCTAAAATGTAGCTTTGATAACAGAAATAAATTACATTTTAAAATATATTCAAATAGAAAGCAGTTAGTAAAAATATTTCACAATATTACTGCTTTTGCTGTATTTTGGATCAAATAAATGCAGGCTTGGTGAGCAGACGAGAATTCTTTTTAAAAAACTTACTGTTTAAAAACATATATAAGACCACTGAGTTTTGACACTGGGGACTACTGAGTGTGATGCCTCAAACTGACCAAAAAATGTCCTCATGCCTGTCGAGGTATTGCATCACAGCTGGTTGGCACATGTGTTGTTTAACAAGAAAGATGCGTTTACCGGTGATCTTTTTCTGTTCGCCTTTGTGCTGGATGCAGTGGCACATATTCAACTGGCCTCGTCATCCAAGGTTTGTTGGGCTATTGAGGCTGCAGAAAGCATTGCTCAGCATAGTTCTGCGAGGTTGTGAACCTTTTACAGAATTAGAGGAATGTTTCATAGCCCATACGCCACCAGCCAAAGCTGTAAAATCTCTCTGCTCGCTCGTGCTGGGCCGGTCATGCAAGAAATGAGAGAGAGCGAGAGAAGGACAAAGAAAGGTGTAAGAGAGAAGCAAAGACAGAAGCAGGAAGGGGGATTAAACATCAATTTTCTTTTTTAATTGCATATCCTTCGTCATCTCTTTTCCTCATTAACAGTCATAGATCAGCATGTAGTCGTGTGGAGATTTATGTGTGGTTTGTTATATGCGAGTTTCTCTGTGGAATTGGCAGGCCATCATGGCTCAGCTACCCCAGGAGCAGAAGGCGAAGATTGCCGAGCAGGTGGCCAGTTTCCAGGAGGAGAAGAGCAAGCTGGATGCCGAGGTATCCAAGTGGGATGACAGCGGAAATGACATCATCGTTTTGGCCAAGCAAATGTGCATGATCATGATGGAGATGACAGACTTCACCAGGTGAGCACAAACTGCCCTCTTCCCCGCTCGAATGCCTGTCAAAGACCACACATACACACACACATATCTCTTTTTAGACTCAACTCAATAGACCTCTCTGGCCATGCACTACTGCTCCGGTTTCACTGCGTCCCGGCTCAGTGCTTCAGCTTTATATTGGTTTGTATGGCAGTTTGCATTGGCAATAAAATGTGCACAAGCCTTTTTAGAGGGAAATCTTTTCCAATATTGAAAGAGAGACTGGTGAAATCGTTTTTTTTTTTTTTATACCTAATTTCCCCTGTCATTTACCTAAATCGGCCATCAATTAGTAAAGTCTAATATTAACTGAGACAAGCACTTGGTTCCATCTCATGGAGCCTTTTTTCCCTTCTCAGTGGAAGCAAATGAGCTGTGGATTTTTTTCGTGGGCTTTTTACTTGCCTCATTTACCTGCCTCATTGTCTTTCCATCATACGTGATCCCAAAAGAAAGGGTTTGAAAGGGAAAAAAATCTTTCGACCTCTTAAAAAAAAAAATTCATTTAAAAACAACAAAGGGCAGGAGCTGCTAGCGCAAGAAAAGGTCACCTGAATTCCTCCCCTGTATGCTGACAGAATCGGGGAAAGGGCCATTTTAGGTGTGACAGAGCACGCTCATGGGCCGCACACCTGAGAGTGACTGCCATCTGCTCTCCCAGAGGACACTGTGGTGTGTGTGTGTGTGTGTGTGTGTGTGTGTGAGCGAGAGAGAGAGAGACAGAGATAGAAAATGTCTTGGTCTATCGCTTCTCGGCTATGCTAACCAAGACCCTTTTTTAAAGTGGATCATGCTGAGGACACCGTTCGCCAATATTGCACACATAGTAATGACTGTAGGATGGCTGTCACTCAGCCTTATCTCAAGAATAGTGGAAAAGCAGCTTTGTTTGCTGCTTCCTCCTGTTCAGGAACAAGTCTCCATTCCTCCCCAGTGCAGTGAACACTTGAATACTGATGTGCAAAATATTTGTTCGCAACAATTTATTTATTAAAAATAAAAACACTTATGTATACGCGTGCAAACGATTCGGAATTGACTAATGACTTTTAAATGTAAATTTTATTTTAAACTTTGATATATACTTTATTTATAGTGATTTTCCAAGCTTCAGTGTACTGTCATAAATGAAATTCATTATTGTTTATTTGATTCTAACAAATAAGTTCTTGTTAAAAACTAACCAGAATTAAAAATGTTTAAAAATGATTTGTTTATCATTTTTGCACAGGAGAGACTTGTTGTTTCCAAACAATAGGAAATATATACTGATATCAGCATTGGCTATCAATCAAAATGAGTTAAAATATAGGCATGGCTTTAAATGTGAATATTGGCCCGATATTTAAAAAAACTTATGCTGATGTGTTTGCCGATAAAAGGAATAACTCACATGTGCTCAGGGTGTGTTAGCGATTACATCATGTCAGTAGTGTGGCTCATTCTTTAGGCAAATTTTGCCTGAATGATGATTAGATTCACTGTTATGGATCGCTGCTTTTAATTTGAAAAAACACTTACAAAATGATGCGTTCAGTTTGTGAAAGAGTAAACCGTAATAGCACCTGCAGTGGCAGCCTCCCCCGAGTCCTAATGCCCCTTAGTTGAGAACTTTTAATTCCGTAAGGGGCGCTGTTGGCCTACTTCTAATAAAATGGAAGTAAAATATAATTTAGACAGTTTCTGATTAAATAAAGCAGTAATTCATGTCATAAAATGAGTATTTTTTTGGTTTAAAAGTCAGAAGTTATAGCTTCACAATCACAAACATTACACTTGTAAATTAAATAATTTTATATATACTGATTTATTCATTAATGTGTAATGTTATATTTTGAACATGTTATGGGCGCTAATAGATTTTCAAAATTTTTACAACTCTTTTGCCTTGAGAACATCTACAAATGTTAAATCTTAAAAGAATAGTTTGCCCAAAAATGAAAATTAGCACATTTACTCACCCTCCAGGCATCCTAGGTATACATGACTTCTTTCAGATGAATCCACTTGAAATTATATTGAAAGTTATCCTGCCACTTCAAAGCTTTAGAATGGCATAGACGGGTGTTTGTCTTCATCAGTCCAAAACAAGTCCAATAAAGTGCATTCATCCATAATAAAAAAGTGCCTCACATGGCTGTGGGGGGGTGAATAAAGACCTCCTGTAGCGAATCAATGCATTTTTGTAAGAAAAATATCCACATTTAAAATATAAGAATCACTTTGATCTAGCTTGCGCTCACTGTTGTACATGGAAATAGCTCCAGGCGCATGATGTAAAGCGTTGGCATGCGCCAGTGAGTCTCGCACAAACCAACGTTTGTTTACAGGAGCAAAGGAAGCAAGGTTTTCTTACTTTTAGAATCGTCTTTACAAATCCTTGTTTTGTGCTTCTAATTCGCAACCTTTGTTTTAGTCTCTCCCCTGTGCATCTGCGTTTGTCACTTCCAAACAACCCGAAGCTGCTTCCTTGTACAACCAGACGGCTCAAGCTAGATTAAAGTCATTCTTGCATTTTTAAATATGAATGTTTTTCTTACAAAAATGCATTAATTCGCTACAGAAGGCCTATACACCTAGGATGCCTGGAGGGTGAGTAAATAATGGGCTATTTTTTTTTTTTTTTTTTTAAATAAAATGTTATGGTTACCACTGCATTTTTCTGAGGGGAAAAAGAGTGATTGATATATAGTTTATTTATAGTTATTTTCAAAGCTTCAATGTGCTGTCATTCTAAAAAAAACTTTTTTAGAATATATTGGTACCGGCATTGGCTATCGGCCAAAATGAGTTGAAAATAATCAGTATATCGGATATCAGCAAAAATCGTGCAATCATATCACAAAGTATTGTGCATCCCTACGTGGGGAATGCATAAAATGTAATGGAGCTGCATGAACGGGTGTTTACAACAGAGGCTTAACTAATCAAAAGTTTTCATTATTTATTAACATCATACATTTATTAAAATGTTCATCAGCTATTTTCATTAGTGCTCTAAATATGATGTATCTGTCAGCTGTTTTGCGTTTTAGGCAGGAGAATGATATTGTTTCTGTTGAAGGTGACACTCATACCTCTTGTTGAAGGCCCCCAGAAATCTGTCATTGTCTCGTGTAAAAAGCAACAAGGCTGCAGTACATCTGTCAGAGTGGTTGCACAGATTTGGTGGCATTTGCATGAAAAATGGCAATCTGTGCTGATGTGTCACCTGCAGAAATGTGCTGAGTGAAGGTCTCAGCGAGTTAATTCAGTCCACGCCCAAATTATTGCCCCTCGACCTTGAATGGGTACACAGTCCCATGAAGGTTAATGCTATAAAGAGGAAATTGATTTCGGGAGCCTTTATCCGGCCTCAATATCTGCAGAGAAGCGGCTTGCCACCAGTTCTGCTTATGTCCCTTTCTGCTCATGAATAAAGCATGCGTCGCCTGGATTCGTGTCACATATTTTGGAGCCACCTGTCTGTGCATGCTGTGGTCCAGTGCTTGAGCAGTTATATGACACACACACACACACTCTCACACACTCACACAATTGCAATACCCCCATCTGGAACCAGTATCAGCAGCTAATTCATGGGCACTCAGTCAGATTTGCATATCTGAGTGTGGGATTGTCAAGTCAGATGAAGTCAACCTTGCTCGACAGTCACCTTGTAGTGGCCGCACTCTCACCTAGGGCAGGTGACGGGTGGGCCACCACCAAAGCGACATCAAAATAACCCGTCCTTTGTGTTTTGAAATGTTAGAAGTGTTTGTCGCTCTTTGTGGGGTGCATTTTCTTTTTGAGACTGTGTCTCTGGTGAATTCCTGTGACTGTTTTGATGGATGCAGTGTTGCCAGGAGGACCCTGTCTGAATGCCACAGAAACAGAGAGAGAGAGAGAGAGAGAGGGAGGGGTGAGTGTAGAGGAAGAGCAAAAACACAAAATTCCATCTGTTGTGGGTTGGATTGTTCAGTTTAGCCTGAAGAGAGCAGCTTTGAATCCAGGTTGCGCCACTTGCCAACTGTGCCCCGCAGTCCCTTGTGGGCACACAGAACTGGCAAATGGCTGGCCGGATCGTAACCGGGGAGCTGCAGGGGGGTGGGTTGAGATGGGACGCTGGGATAGATGAGGCCAGAACTATTAAATGAACTGAAGTGGCAGTGACCCCAGGAAGCTGACCAGACATCACAGAAGTGGGTGGGTAGGAGCTGTTGCTAGCTCACGCCATCTGTTTGTCTATGCGTATCTCGTTCATTCGTACCCCCCTCGAAGTCTTTCGAGCTACTAGTGAATGGAACCGTGTTGGAAAGGGATGTTCCTCCTTAATGAGATTAATCAATTGGAAGTGAATTGATCTAGCCTTGCCCAAAAAGCCCTGTTCACGCTGCGCAGTTCCTGTGAGTGTGAGGCTGTGAAACAAGCATGTTTTTTCATCAACCTTGTCAGTATGACCAGGCGTTTTTATCTGTTGAACGTGTTGACATCTTGACATGTATCATCCATGCTTACACATAAGTCACACACAGAATGGTAACTGTGAATGAAACTGTGTTTTTGTTTTGTTTTTTTTTTCCCCAGGGGGAAAGGACCACTCAAAAACACCTCTGATGTGATTAGCGCTGCGAAGAAGATTGCCGAAGCCGGATCAAGAATGGACAAGCTGGGCCGCGCAATTGCGGATCAAGTAAGTTGAACTCAAGTCTGTTTTGGAGGAAAAAATCATCTCTTCTCTTGGTGAATTATCCATGCTCTTGTGTTTCATTGAAGGATCTTAATCCTTACGAAGCACTCCAGTGTAACGCAACAGTGCATAATTTATCTCGCAGCCAACTCCTATCCCTGGCTTTTTCCCAGCACCTTTCGAAAATTGCGACGGAGGCCGTGATGCAAAAGACGGCACTATGGGTCTGTAAATCCAATCCTCGCAGTCCGACACTTATTTTCTTGGAAAGCTGCTCTTATTCTTGAAGCTGAGTGACGATGACAGGTTCACAGGCTTCGTGAAAATAATATGGGAACATTTCCAGTAAACATCAAACCGGCGTATGTGCTGTAAGGGTTCTTTCAGATTTTTCTTGTCTTCTCAATAGCGCTGTTGAAAGAGATATTGTGAGCTCGGGAAGGGGTTTTGCGTGGCAGAATCATCACCCATCACTCATGCCTCCACGAAGGCCTCTCCTCTCAGTTTGTCATTTAATTAAAAGAGTGCGTCACACTGTGCTAACATCACCGTGCAGCATACACACTACCAGTTTGATGTGTCAGTAGCACTCGTAGTGTGTGTTTTAGGAACTACAAGACACTTTAAAGACTCTTGCGATGCTCAGGGTCACGCTAAATGTTAATTTCTTGACTTCATGCATTTGCAAGCACGTTTTGCCATGCAGCGCAGTGCAGCACCCAGGGAGGGAATGTAAAGATACGCAACGTTATCCTATTTGCCGCATGGTTATGGCTGTTAATTAGCCATGCCTGTGAACATCTGCAGTGTGCTTTCAAAAAGATTTCTTTAACATAAACTTGCATAATAAGCAGCCTTCATGCAAACCGAAGCACTGCACTTTTGATATTTTATTTAGATTGCACTTTGATCCGACACGAAGCAGCTCCACTTTTCAAGTCTGTAGTAATGCTACCTGCACTGACCCAATTGGAGAGGAATACTAAATGTCCAGTTCAGAGACGGTGAAAGCTTTCATAGACAGCCACGTCCTGCAATGTCTTTGATGTTGCTTTATTCAGTACCGTGAATACAATGATATCCCCTGCAGAAAACAGATGGGAACTATGCAGGTGCTTGTGTGTGGGTCTCTGGATGTGTTTGCTTATCTGCACGCACTGGCACATAAATGAAAATGCATTGTTTTGTAAGCGGTGTCCATTATACTGAACCCGCCAATTTGTTGAGTAATGGGATTGATTTGCGTGTCGGACGCATTTAAAATGAACTTCGCCACACGTGCCAAAGACGGGCATGATGAGATTTCACTGGTCGTAATATACAATTTTCTCTGTATGCTTACAATAAAAGTAATAAAAAAAAATAAATTGTATTACTACTACTGCTGCTACTACTACTACTACTACTATTTTTACGTAGCTTTTATTAGATATTATATTTTATTTAGGGATGCACAATATTATCAGTATAAGACAAGTCTATTAAAGGTTTCAACTGCCATCTGTCTGGGGAAAAAAAAACAGCAGAGATTAATTATATTATAGTTATTTTCAACGCTTTCAATATGCTCTTATTAAAAAAAGAACTTTAATGTTTTTTTTAGTTGTAAAAAATAAGGTTTTGCTTAAAACTAACCAAAATTAAAAATAATTTGTTTGTAATTTCTGCACAGGAGAGACATGGCATTTCAAAAGAAAACAAAATGTATATCGGCAATGGCTATCGGCCAAAATTATTTGAAAAATATCGGCAAAAATCGAATATCGTGCATCTTGGGCTGCCCTCGACTAAAGATTTTTCTGGTTGACTAGTAGTCATTAATTTTAAGGATTAGTCAGCTATTAGTCACACGTCTAATAAACCATATAAATTATGAGCCTTTAATTGCCTACATACCCTAAGCGCTCAAGCACATGCAAAAAAAGCTTGCCACAGCGCAGATATAATAATTATGAATGTTTTGGGCAAAAACAGCAAGGAGACTGCATTAACGTTTTATTGATTTAACTAGTGCTTTTTTTTCCACTTAAGAGATGAAGTTGGGGACACTGACTCGTCATCTCTGCAGTAGTGGATGCATGTTTTAATACAGATTATATAATCGGAGAAGATTTGTTTTCTATTTCAATTGGTTCATTTAATAGTAGACATTTGACTCCATATAGATGACCTATATTTTTAATGTCTGTAAGACAAGTATACATGGCGTTTCGAAGTTTCTCGCTCAAGTTCACAGAGACCGAGACGGCAGAAAGTGCATTCTGTTTGCTTTCATTATTTTACAAAAGCACAACGTTTCGTTGTTATTCTGAGTGCACACAAATAAATGTAGAGTCTTTACAGATTGGAAAGATGTATTACTCTTATCTGTATGACCGAAAATGACAGAGTATTTAAAGAGCCAGTGACCGCACTAGCGCCTCGATCTGTCATTGAATGGCGCACATTTTTATACATTAACATTAGATTGAGTGGCCATTTATAGTTGCTACTACTACATATTTCAGATGATAAGCCGTATTTGAGGTCGATGAATGATAGGTAAACATTTGGATGTCCTGCCCGATTTACTATATTATCACATAGACCAGCTGTTAACGATCTGCCAAGTCAATCGGTCAACCAAGCCTCCTCTTCTTGACGCTACGTGCATCTCTATATTAATGTATTATTTAGCAATAGTTATTGAACTATTATTATTTATTTTTAAAATCTCTCTGAATTTAGGTGTCCATTGCGTATTTGTGAAACGAGCTAGTCTTCGTCTCCCTGCACCTGTCTCAAAACCAGATGTTGATTTTTATTCATATTTAGTACTTGGCCAAATTAATTTTGTATGCTGTGTGAGTGTAAGTAGGGATTGCTGTATGCATTAGCAAGTGCATTGGTTATGAGAGAAAATGTGTCTGTCCGAGTGTGACCCCTGCTTTTAAATGGGTGTGAGCAACTCCTGACATCCAGCCCAGCTCAGTCCCGAATGTTGCCCCCTCCTACAAATAGAGGAATTGAGGGCAGTAGGTTAAGAAAAAGTGAAAGGAGTGGGGGATGGGAAGCCCCAAGTGAGACCTGAATCTATTAAATGTGATTCGTCTTTAATTAGCAGCATAATTACCAGGTGGCAGCTTTCTTTTTCTCTTATATATGATGTTTATGCCAAACTATATTTAGACTGCACCTCACACCTCCTTGTGCAGACGAGGCTGCCAGAGGCTAACTGCCGAAAAATGAACAGAGGGAAACAGTTCCTTATACAGAAGGATGAATCATCAGATTCAGAAGAGCCTGTGGAGGGATGGAAAGCAAATAATCATGACACTCCTCCCCCTACTCTCTGTCCTCCTTGCTCTCTTTGTCATTTCAAAGCCCTGCCACAGAATACACAGCGGTGGGCTATGGAATCACTCCTGTCTGCTCGTCTAGTTTGTCATGTCATGTACTTTTGTTACATCTGAGATTGCCAACAGACACCACAACAGAGCCGCCATGTGTTGATAGGCCAAAAATATCAGTGAAAGTTGAATATGCCAAAAAAAAAGAAGATTCTTTAGAAACATGGTACAGGTAAACAAGATGATGCAGAATGGAGGAAATAAGATTTGAAATGTTGAAAGCACGAATTGTATTGCATAACTCTTCCAGCCGGCACAAAAGCATCCTACCAGCAAGCTTGACTACTTAAACCTAACTAATCAAAATGAGGATGTGACAAAACATACTCCTCTGCATCTGGAGGCCAACCAAGGATGCAAACAAGACAGCGGTACCCAAGCGGATAGCGTGGGTGATTGTTGATGAGTACAGAGAGGCCTTTTAAAAATCAGCAGGAGGTGCATCTTGTCTGAGAATCGGGCCTTTTGAATCCATCTCATAACATCTAGCTGTTGCGAGATGTTTTTGGATTGTTGCAGAGTGCTGCCAGAAATGTTCGGGCAGGTTTAATAATCAGTTAAATGGCTGTAACAGAGCTCGATTAAATTTTAAAGAAATGAGTGTAGTGCATAGATGAGGAGAATGCAGGATTTAGGTCATTGCCACACAAAGGTCTGCACTGCAGTTTATTAAGAATTTACGAGCAGATTCTGCAGGGGCAACTTCTGAGGATTTCATCTGAGCACAGTGCTGAGCAAATAATGCGGTGTAATTGAGATTTATAATGCAAATGTGTAAGCAACCACACTGCTCATAAATACTGTGCCCTACATGCATGCACATGAAGGCATGAAACACACACGGACTCGATCTCGCAACACTAGGTTTGCATATTTTAGCGAGGCAGACCTGCGGCCGGCAGCACGTGCTTTATGCCAGTGATGTATACCGACATACATAGTTTTCCAATTTACATTCAATCGAGCAAGATTTATGGTGATCCATAGGCGCCACCACAGGTTGGATTAATCCCAGTTCTGGCCTCTGGCTGCTTAACGGTGACAGGCCTGTAAATTTCCTTCTCTACAGTAGAAGAGCAAAAAAAAAGATGCGATAACGCAAATTCTGAGCTCAGCACTTTAAGGGTTGGTACCTCACATGATGCCCGCCAGCCTGGTTGAGGTTTCTGGTTTTGTGGCATAACGGCAGACTATTAGCAGTGTTTGTTTGAATTGGGCAATTTAATCATATGTGACCCTGGACCGCAAAACCAGTCCAGCGTGGGTATATTTGTAGTAATAGCCAAAAATACATTGTGTGTCAAAATGATCAACTTTTCTTTTACGCCAAAAATCATTAGGATATTAAGTAAAGATCATGTTCCATGAAGATATTTTGTAAACTTCCTACCGTAAAAATATCAAAACTTAATTTTTTGATTAGTAATTTTGCATTGCTTAGAACTTCATTTGGACAACTTTAAAGGCAATTTTCTTCAGACTGTTGTATCTCAGCCAAATATTGTCCTATCCTAACAAACCATCCATCAGTGGGAAGCTTATTTATTCAGAAGTAACCTCCGTTTCAAAAACTTGACTCCTATGACTGGTTTTGTGGTCCTGGGTCTCATATTGTAGACGTGAAGTATGAATTGCCTTGCAGAAGTATTCATTCAGAGGCTTTTAGCCAGTTTTCTCATTTTACTTGAACACAAATGCTACAAATGTTTTACTTAGTTTTTCTTTTTTAAGCAAATGTTTCTAGACTGAAGTGTGCTGTTTTTAAGTATTCACTTCCTGTGTTGTAGCAGCTCTAAATTTACACAGTTGGAAAGGCAACTGAATTAATGACACAATCTACATGTGAATCATTAAGGTAGCGACAACATTTCCTTAAATCCCCGAAGATGGAGATCATTATTTAGATAGTGAATCAAGGCTTCCCACAGTCATTGGAATACCAAAACCTATTTTTTTAGACTTGGCAAACTAATGCAAAATATTTCTGCTCTTGTGTAGAGCAAAACTTGATTGTAATTATTTTAGGTCACCAAACTTGATCCCGGAGGGCTGGTGTCCTGCAGAGTTTAGCTCCAGCTTGCCTCAACACATTTGCCTGGAAGTTTCAGGTATACCTATTAAGACCTTGATTAGCTGTTTCAGATGTGTTTGATTAAGGTTGGAGCTAAACTCTGTAGGACACGGACCCTCTAGGACCGAGTGTGGTGACCTCTGCTTTAGCAAATTGGCCTGAATCTAAATTCTGTTCTGTGATCTTAGAGGTCATGGAGAGCTCACTGGTTAAAAAGAAAAAAGCAGTCCTGTGAATCCGAAGGATTGCTGTGAAAAACCTGAAGGTGGTATAGGAGAGAGAAACCAATCCATAAGTTCAAAACTCTATTCGAGTGTCCCAGTGCGCATTGTTGGTTCAGTTGTGTGAAAGTTGATGCAACATCAAACCACCCAGACATCTTGGAAAAGTTGTCCATCACACTCTGCTGTGAAAACAAGAACTCTTTCAGCTGAAAAAGGCTTGGAAGAAAGTTCATCTTTCAAGCAGGACAGTGACCCGAAAGGCCAAATAAATAGTTGCATGACTCAAGAACACAAAAGCCCTACAGTGCCTCGGATATTGTTTTGATCTCAGTCCAGTTCCATGGCACCATTTAACAATTGTAGTGTGTAGGCGTCATCCAGCTAACCTGAACAACCTGAAGCAGAAGCAGGCTCTTGCAATCTAGTGAGACATTTATCGTCATGTTTGGAACGGATCCAGAATGTTTTCTAGTTACTTTCAGTCAAATGAAATTTCAGTAAAATATCACAGCACTAAATTTCAATGTTGCATTTGTAATTTGGTGAAATGAAAATCGTTTAATGGTCTCGGTATAAACTGTGTGAAATAGGTGCTTGTAAATATGCTTTGGAGCAGGCAGTCCTATTAATAACTGTTAGGGAAGTGGTTGTCTCTATTTGGCAGGCGTGTTGGCGGCTTTTGCTATGTCATGCTGTGGCTATTCAGCTGCCTCAGTGATAAGTGAGGCACATACAGTATAAGGCATATAATTCTTGTATTTTATCAGAAAACATAAGATTGTTTTTGTTCTGTCATTTTGATTGAGTATAAATCTTCTCTCTGATCTTAGATCAGGACTTTATTAGACTGAGATAGAATTGCCACTTGCAAATATTAGTCTCTTATTTTTTTTCCTGTGGGTAATTGGTTGGATAGGAGCAAGATCATCACTCTGTTTCAAATGCCACTTGATTGATTATCATGGTCCATGATGGCTTTATATTTAGCCGTTTAAAAAAACAAGTGCGCCGCCAGACCATTTAAACGCAATATAAAACACATTAGCCACATGAAGGGACGTTCTTCTCTCCAAGTGCATTAGAGTTCTCTCTATTAAAGAAACTACAGATGAATCTTTTATCTTGGTAAAAAATGACTTTGATATTAACAGGTGCTTTTAAAATGAACCTTCGATTGCCTTGGGTGCTTTACCGTTTCCAGGTTGTACGTTGAATACTGATGACTGTGTGGGCTGAATTCTCTGGCCTTCCAGTTACACCTCTGTAGAAAGACGATTTACGTAAATGTTTGTAGTTTTGAATCTGTGCAGGATGTCTGTTTCATTGCTGTTGCATCCACTTCCCCCAGATCTGTATTTCAGCATGAAGCTCACACAACCAAAAAAAAAAATAGAGAATGAGTTCACACCTGAAAGATGCTGGGAGATCAGGTTTGCGGTCCAGAAACTCTTCTTCGAAGGGTCACAGTCAGTACGTCAAATCTCCACCTGCGCTGTTCTCAAACTGTCTCCAGCAGATGTTTATGGAAGATGAAGTTTGCTTACTGCAGACGGATTTCTTTTCTATGAAGATTCGGGTCGTCTTTCAGATGGACTAAAACAGTTTTGTGGCAGATGTGTGTTTTTGTGCCTTCTGGAGATTTACTTACATTTTTCTTCTATTTTTGCAGCCCACTTGGCACCTTTTTTCCTTTTGAGATGTTTTTTAGCCTCTAGAGATTTAGTTAGATTTCTTGCAGCCCACTTGGAACCTTTTTTCTTTTTCCCTTTTTTTTCCATTTAAACCTCCAGAGATCGACTTTACAATTTTTTTTTTTTTTTTGAAGATTCTGTTTACAGCCAAGGTAGTGGTTTTCAATCTGATGTCTTATTTTAATGTGTCACTTTTGGAAGTGCAAAATTAAGCCATTTAGGAGTGCTTTTGTTAAATGTGATTAGCGTGTCCCTCTCCCTTCGCTAAGAGTTAAGTAGAAGATCTTTAAATTTCAGATGCTAGCTTAATGTCTGTCAGTGTGCAAAACAATTGGTAACTCCTTCTGTGGTTTGGGACATCACATATAAACACCAGGTAATCATATCTATGGAAATTCTCTCACAGAAGACCTATGGATGGGCAGAACGATGTCATCACTGCTCTAATCACCTCCATATGTCATGTGCTCTGTTTAGTAGAGAGAAAACACACACCTCATTCCATCCCCTCTTGAGAGGAGTGAAGCGAGTGGCGTATCGATATCTCCTCAGGCTTTAGTGGGCATAACCCACAAAAGAATGCATTACCCAAGAAGCTCCATTTATAATCAGGCCTGCTCTATATTAAAATGCTGCTATGTCAGGGAATACGGGAAACTGGCATTTCTCCTCCCTGATGTGTTGAGAAAGGTCAGAACCCTGCTCATGCTGTTCTACTACCGCCGCCCATTTAGAATGGAATTCAGCAGGCCGGATGACATTTTCTATGATGCGGCCTGACCTTCCTACTCACTTTTATAGCAGGATATTTTTAACGTTGAGGTGTGAAATCCGTTATATTTTCCAACACCTGCATTCTCTTCCGCTCATCAGTCCCGATAGCGGCTGCCCCCTTGTTTTCACTGTTTTGAGCGATTTTCTCGGTGTAGTTTGCCTTTTTTTTTTTTTTTTTTTTTTTTTTTTTTTTTAATAAATTCACTCATGGTTTCACACAACTCCATTGCAGCATCCATGCCAGAGCACAACATGGTATTTACACAATAATGTACACATTTGCAGAGAGAGGGGGAAAAACAGTGTTTTCTGTATTTTTCAGCATTGCCATTTTCATGAATATGCAGAGTGGAAATTTCTCACTATGGCAGTTACAGATTATACTTTAAGGGTTAGTTCACCTCCAGAATAAAAATTCCCTGATAACTCACCCCTATGTCTGTCTTCAGTCGAAAAGAAATTAAGGTTTTTGAGGAAAACATTCCAGGATTTTTTCCTATATAGTGGACTTCAGTGGGAGCCAATGGGTTGAAGGTCCATATTTCAGTGCAGTTTCAAAGGGCTCTACATGATCCCAGCTGACAAATAAGGGTCTTATCTAATGAAACAATCGATCATTTTCTAAAAAAAAGAAATATTCCACAAAAATTAATGCCTTTTGCTTCCCTAAGAAATAATCAAACATAGATTTAATATAACAGCAAATAAAAACACAATTTTTTTTGTTTATATTGCATTGCATCATGCAATGTCAATCCTGTTACCATTTTTAAAATGTAAATTTAAACAGTTATTTGTTACATTTAATTTAATGAATACTTATAAGTAAAATCCTTTCAAAGTGTACAATATGTGCTTTTGTGAAGTTGACTATTAGCTAGCAATTAGCACATTTTTTTGAAATCAAACTTTTTTGAGTAAGAGGTTTTGACATGTAGGTAACTGGGATGGCATTGATTAGGTTTGACCCTGTTTTTGAAGATTATCTGTGTCAAATTCAAACATTTTAAAGGTCACCCTCAGTATATGATTGAGCTAATGCCTGTATCATTCAGTGGCATATTAGTTCTAATTAAACTATAGTATCTAGTAATGCTTGTGTCGGTAACGGTTGACAAAAATGACAAAACATGAGGTAGAAAAATAGTCATAAATGATGCAGCCTGAGATGGCACAGTACAATTTCTTGTCATTTTAAGGTGTCATCATTTCATGGATATTTAAATGTTGATTTTAACTTTTTAATTTTACTTTTTTTTTTTTTTTTTTTTTTTCCAATTAGAAAAGGCACAGATTTTGTGGAATGACCCATATACTTTGTAACTACAAATGGTCCTCTTGCACTAGCTTTTGCACTTGCACTCACGCACTATGTAGTAATGCACGTGTGACAGAGATGGTAGTACCGACCCCGTGTTTACAAAGTGAACGTGCAAAGGAAGTCAAACACCCTTTACAAAAAAAGGTAAAACAGAGTTGTCAGATGATTTTGAAGTTGGAGGAGAAAATTAGATGTTTTTCACCCTGCACTACCTTTTTAAACCAAAGTACACAGAAGACGAAGTAACCGCTCATGACTTTTCCAACATGATTATACAATGCCTGAAGACGCACATGTACATCGCAGAGGTAGTGCTAGATGAGCATTTGTGGTTTGAAAAAATGTATAAATTTTCATTTTTTTTAGAATATGGCCGATCGTTTTGCTAGATGAGACTCTTATTCCTCGGCTGGGACCGTGTAGAGGCCTTTAAAGCTGCAATTTGGACCTTCAACCTATTGAAGTCCACTATATGGAGAGAATATCCAGAAGTGAACTAATCCTTTAAAGACATAGTCCACTTAAAAATTTAAATCATCATTTACTTATCCACTTGTCATTTTAAACCTGTACGACTGACTTTTTTTCGGTGAAACTTCAACTCTGATTTAGATCCCATTTCCAAAGATCCTATGAGAAACGGTCTAAGGATAAGGTAGATGTATTGTCATTTTAACATTTAGCATCTTCCCCAGCTTCATAAATTGTGCAGTATTCATTTGAGTTTATCTAGGTCAGTTCATTAGCGTTAGTTCATCTCTTTTTGCTGATGCACCTGATAGAAACATAATGGCGACACTTTTTCTATCAGCTAAGGTGCTAAAAGTACCTCTTCTTAACACTTTACTTAATAAAGACTCATTGTCATATTAGAAAAGCAGTGCACTTTAACATCAGCCCATTACTTTTCAACGCCACGTGCATTATTAGCCGGCATATATGAGCAAAAGATCTTTCTTTCACTGATTCTTGTGAAAAAGAAAACCTAAAGTCCTTGAGAACTAGTAAAATGTGTACTTTGTTTTTTTTTTTTTTTTTTTTTAGTATATTTTGAGTGTTCTTTGTTTAATCTCTTTAAAGTAATTTTCTAAAAAATGAATTACCAAGAAACTCCTGCCGCACAGAATCCAAAGTCTGCGACCAGGCAAGGTAATATTTTTTTTAAGTGCGTGCATGTGCATTACTTAAAGGTTGAAGAAGGGCTGAAGTTGAATGCAAGGTTACGCTACAGTATGTCCTCTAGGGTTATATGAGTTTCCTAAGAAGAACACTCTTCTCAGACGATGCTTATTTTTAATGGAGTGATTGGTGAATGCAGAATAAGCTCTTGGCCCGGCCTGATAAGGGACTTACTGGACACTGCACTTTTAAAAAAAGGAAAAAAAAAAAAATGCTGTTTTAGCACGTCCCTTCACCGCGAAGTGCCCCCCAAATCAACCGCATCGGCAGAACCGCATGTGATCTGCATGCGTCCCTTGCAGGTGGATGAAGAATGTGCTTGAAGAAAGCAGGGAGGACTTTTGTTTGACATGTGCATCATGTATTCACATGCGTCTAGGTCAAGGCAGGCAGGCTGCATTTCCTGTTCAACTTGGATGAATTCAGCAGCTGAGCATGCACAAGTGATGCTTTCAAAGGGCCAATTCGAGCTGTCTCAAACAGGAGTCGAGCCTCTAATTGGTATGCTTAGCAGGTTTCATTTTAGCAGGGCTCTGTTCTGATTCACCACCGCTGTCCTCTCTCTCTCTCTCTCACACCCTCTCCCTTTCTCTGCCTCGCTCTGCTGTTTGTCTGACTTCCTCTGCAGTAAGCTCTCTAGCTCTAGGGAAGAAAAGCAGCTCGGTGATTGATAAAAATTTGGGGCTTTATTAATGACTGCTGGAATAATGGGTGGAATAGCAAAGCAGATGAGAGGCAGACGCTCTGGCTTTCTGTGCTCGAATGTGGACACTCCTGTGTCCCTGCTGGTTCTTTATGATGAGCTGGAGAGAGAGAGCGGGAGAAGTTCTGCCCAGACATGCCCAGACATCCTGACTTCCCGCTGGGGAGTGATGATGTGCCCAGCTGGATAATCTTTACTACAAATCCCAGAATGCTTTGAGCCAGCTGGAGTGGAAACTGCCAACGCCAAAGCAGTCAGAGCTACACAGCTGAATATTCTAGCAGCTCTGCTGGGGCTCAGAGCATAGCCAGACTTGTTGCTGGATCAACATGCCAGATGTAGGGGTGAGAAGCCCTTAAAGGCAAGAAAATTCTTGCTTTGTATTGCTGTGAATGTAATCCTCTCCTCCAACCCTTGGCACAAATGCTTTTACAGTATCCTGCAGTCATAGAGTCAGCAAATACTGTAATACTGTAGGGGGAAGTAGACGCAGAGCAGATTTTTTCCTTAGGCCAAGGAAGTGCCTTTCATAGCATATTATAGCAAGACTCGTGCACCTAAAAATGAACATTTCTTTTTAAATTATATTATGATGTATGTTTTTAATTTGTTACATGATTATACACACAATTTGGAAACAATTATTTGTACTTTCCACGTTGTAGCACGTAAATCTCGCACTTTTAACAAGCTAAACTTCAGGGAAATGCTGTAATCGTATGGCAGCTAATTCTCACACTGTCTTGAAAGATGAGCAGCCTGTTGCCCTCTTTATCACTCCATCACACTCTTCCTGTTTCTCACCAGTTTTTTTTCTTGGTATCCCACTCTCTTTTCGCCCACTTGTCTCCCATCTCCCTTTGTCTCCCTGTCGCTCTGTCTTGTTTCTAACAGTCTGTGCCTGTCTATCTGCCCTTCTCTCTCAGTGGGGTGTATAGACAGACTGATGATTATTAAAGTATGGTGAAGATGCCCTGACTCAGACTGTGTTCTGCTGTATCTCCAGTTGAATCTCCCACAGGCACATCTCTGAAGTTTGGTTTCATATTCCTCTCTTGTATGTTGAAATACTGGCCTCAAACATTTAAAATGGATGCATGCCGAGAGCTCATTTAGCAAAAATGCTCACCGAGGTTGCCAGTTCATCGTACATAAAACTTGTTTAATCTTCCTCGGTTTTTTATTGTGGATGACTAGGGCCCTATGATTTCCGCGATGTGGAAAACGTGGACTGAATCCAGTTGTAAAAATGGATATTAATGTATACAAATTTTGGACGAATAAATCAAATTTGGGTCAGTACACTTAAATCAAATTGCGATATGGACTAGTGTCTAAATATTGAGCCAAAATTTTTTAAATATGAATCCATGTTCTGTGTGTTGCTATATGAATGAATGGTTTCATTAAAAAATAAAAAGTTTTAATAAAAATTCGGTTTAACTTGAAGAAATTGACAAATGTTACTTAATGTAATAAAGACTACTATAT
>JAHKKF010387076.1:0-15784 GCA_019740295.1 Labeo calbasu | reverse complement strand
TGTCATTAAAAATGTTGTTAATGAAAGTTAATTGTGATTTTTATGCATTTTTTTCAGATCAATATACTGTGCTTTATATCCTGAGTGACTGAGAAAAATGTGTAATTGAATTACAGTTACTTACGACAATTACATCTAAACATTTTCACACACATACAGATTTGATTGATTTCTTTCCCAGGTTGCACTGACTTCTCGTCTTCGTTTTTAGGACACACAATAGGTCACAAGCTTATTTGCTAACTATTATATTTCTTATTTGGGTTTTATATGCTTTATTTTTTTTTTAAAGAGTAGCTGTTTTTTTCCAAAGCATTGTTAGATGCCATTGTTGTCATGTAATAGCTTAGTTTCAAAAAGAGTATCGTAGCTATTAAATCTAGTTATGATTTTCAATCTCAGCTAAAGTCTGATTTTGTGGTGGCTGTGCTTGAAAAGTTACATTTTTATAATCTTAATTCAAAAAATTGAAGGATTTTGATAAGTCCGACAGTACTTGTTGAGCACTACTGTAAGGTTTAAAAATGATTAACAGCATTCATTAGAAATTTAGAAAAGCAATTAAAAGTAATCAGTTACATTACTTTAATAAAGTCATTGAAATAGTTACACTACTTAAACAGGGTAACTTGTGATCTGTAACCTATTACATTTCCAAAGTAACCTTCCCAACACTGTTTATATCATGGGTGGCAGTTTTTCTTCTAATCACTCAGCACTGGCAGGTCTGGCAAAAAGATAAATCTGGAGGCTGATCACACAGCTAAATAAAGTCCCTGGACAACAAAAACTAGTGTTCGTTTTCACACAGGACCAGATCGGTCTGGTCTGAGTCATTCCCACCTCATTACAACGGCACGAAAACACAACAACCGCCTGAAACCGAGCATGATCAGCCCGTTTTCTATTTAGCTGAAAAAATACAGCTGTGCTGGAAAGTTTGATACGGAAGCTATAGAAACAACCCCATATTGATGCTACCGAACTGCACTCTTTACTTATAAACAGCGATTGAGCCGTTCAATAATGCTGGCTTCCAACGAGGTGTGGCGGTGAAGATGGCTCAGTTGTCCTTCGAATAATAACCGTTAGACTGTGATAATAAGCACTAAGTAATCTGTCAGTCATCAAAATAGTGAGACCTAAATATAGCGCGCTCTGTATCTCAGCACTCTTGGCTTCGCCACAAACCCTGTGAGCTAAAGGCGGTAAGAACAACGCTATGAGATAAGCCAACAAACATTCACAATAACAACCTCAAATATTTAAATCACACTTCTTAAAAAGTCAACACCAAATATCATGTGAATCTTAATTAAAATACACTACCAGTCAAAAGTTTTTGAACAGTAAGATTTTTAATGAGACTTCTTTGAAAAACTTTTGCTCACCAAGCCTGCATTTATTTGATTTTAACTACAACAAAAGCAGAAATTTTGAGAAATATTTTTACTATTTAAAATAACTGCTTTCAATATATTTAAACATGTAATTTATTCCTGTGATCAAAGCATTTTCAGCATCATTACTCCAGTGTTTAGTGTCAAATTATCCTTTAGATATCTTTCTAATATGCTGATTTGCTGCTCAAGAAACATTTTATTAATTATTATTATTAATTATTATTATTATTTTCAATATTTAAAACATTTGAGTACATTTTTTCATTCTTTGATGAACAGAAAGATCCAAAGATCTATATATATATATATATATATATATATATATATGTTACAAAAGATTTCTATGAAACTTTCTGTTCATCAAAGAAATCTGAAGCAATTCTACTCAGCTGTTTTTAACAAAATAATAATACTAAATGTTTTTTGAGCAGCAAATCAGGATATTAGAATGATTTCTGAAGGATCATGTGACTGCTTTGAGTGACTTCATGTGCTCACATGAAATAAATAAAATTTTCAAATATTTTCAAATAGAAAACTGTTATTTTAAATAGTAAAAATATTTCAAAATGTTACTGTTTTCGCTGTACTTTGGATCAAATAAAAGCAGGCTTGGTGAGCAGAAGAGACGTTTTTTTAAAAAAAAAAAACATTAAAAATCTTACTGTTCAAAAACTTTTGACTGGTTGCGTAAATAAATAAATAAATAAATAAAAAACATCTGGTTTTGCCTAGTTCTAACCTTTGCCCCTGCTTGGTGCGAAGTAAATCCCGCCCCGGCGAGAGGAAATGACTTCATGGCTGTGGCAGGCAAATATGAAGCACTTCCAGTTGAAACATCTGTAGAAAACAGAAAACAGCACTTCAGATCCAAATGACTACAATTGTGTATAATACATCTAATCAACAAAATGTTCAGCAAAAGAAACACTAAACAGACCTCATGGAATTTGTATGTGTGCTGATGTATTTCCTACTGAAACAGGAAGTTGGTAAATACTGAATAGCCAATAGGCTTTAGTTTATGTTACTGACCCGCAAAAACACATGAAGTCACTTAATTTGCAACCAAATGATACTCGGAAAAGAATATAACGGTTTTTTTTTAAGTAAGTGAAATTTCTATTAAAACTAAGACTGTTAGCGTAACTAAAGACACACAGATGTTTTGCATCTTGCTAATGCTAGTCGATGACAGGTGGTATCAGAAAAAGGACGTTTTGTCAACATACTGGACAAAACTGGTTACATTTCTGAGTACAAGATGAATCATTGATAATTTTTCAAAGCCTATACATTTTATGCGTCAAATTTGTTAACTAAGAAGTGCACTTGTATATAGATTGCCTAAAAGCTAACAAACATGTTATAACTCATCTGTATTTTG
This sequence comes from Labeo calbasu, assembly GCA_019740295.1. Lineage (NCBI taxonomy): Eukaryota > Metazoa > Chordata > Actinopteri > Cypriniformes > Cyprinidae > Labeo > Labeo calbasu. Next base: position 12,994 of record JAHKKF010387076.1, on the reverse strand, counting down.
TTTAATCTACAGAGTTAACCAGTTGACCAGTGAAAAGTTTTTCAGTCGTTTCTGACAAACGCAAAATCTGGTGTTAGCATACGTCACGTCTGCAAGTCTGTAGACAGTCCACTCCCCCACCACTACACTGACAGCCCTAAAAATAGTGTCCTCGAAAATCACGTCCGAGAGCTTCCAGTCTCCTGAATTTTCAGCACTTGCACTGAAGGACAAATTAGGAGATTTGACTTACCTTGACTGGCAGCCGACGTGTACGCCATAGTGTTACTCAAAGCCATGTTGAGACATCCTTCAGACGACACTGGAAAGTGCACCGCTGCGAGCGTCGGGCTGTGAAGGGACAGGACTGCATTTAGATCCTAAATCCCAGTGCATCTGGTCTGACTATATCTTATGACACAGCTCGTATTCAGGTCATAACCCTCTCTATACAGAAGACGACTCTTTATAAAATAGCGTTTAATACGGAGATAGGCTGTACTCATAAAATGCTTAACAAGAGTATCACAGGCGATGACCGGTACGTAGCAAGGATCAAAATAGACCACATACAAACAAGCCTTTTAAAAGTATCTCGTTTCTACACCAGGTTAAGCTGTAGCTGTCCATGCATCAGCGTTTGCTGGTTGATTATCACCATCACGAGACATATTGACGAATGTTGTAACTTGATACAAATGGTATTTTCCTTTGTACTCACCTTTCGCTGTAGAGTGAACAGTTCTGAAGATGTAACTTGCCCTTCACATGCTGGTCCCAGTCCTGAAAACAGCACACACACACACGATACGCCTGTCAGATAGACTTCACTATGAGCCCTCTGTATGAGAGTGAGAGATTCCCCTGGCGTAGCCGCAACCTGGGCCAATTAGAAAGCTAGGAGTTTTCAGCGGAGAAAAGGCGAGCAGTAGTTGAGGACGAATGCGATTAGGGCAAACTCTAGCAGAACAACTGCGCCCTCGCCCCCTCTAAACCTGCCTCCACTTGACACATGCCAGCTGCCGCAAAAGCATTCACACCCTAGTGTAACCAATGAGCCCATTTTAGCCAAGTATCACAAAAACCCTCTCAGTTCTGCAGAAATATTTGGAAAAAAACAGTTGCTGCTGTCGAAACCAGCTGGATCTCAATTCTGTGTACTGGATGCTGGAGCTTATGCAGTAATGGTAGCTTTGCATAAATCTGGAACATGTAGGAAAATAGTGAAGAGTTTGTCTTACAAATATTCGATTCTGTCACACCTAGTGTTAAGATTCATCTTTGTTATACTATCACAAGACAGCATTAAATATAAGTATAAACAGGGTCAGGTGATATGATCTCAAGTGGACGGTGCTAACTGGTCGTAATGGAATCCTAAATGGTGTCTGGTCTGATCCAATCAACATTCTGAGTAGTTGAAAACGCATCACATTGGTAAGCGGACATGCTAATCCATGTTTGAGGTTGGTGTAAATGGCCCATTTCCTTCAATCTCAACCAACAGATCTACTCACCTTCAGGTTGTAAACTTTCTTCTCACAAATGGTGCACTGATGGGGTAGGTGCGAAGGTGTCGTCCCGTGATAGTCATTGAACTGGTGGGGTTGTAATTGTAAGGTCACGCCTTCCTCGCCTTGGGAAACCTGTGGCTGCTGTTGAAATCCCCCTTGCTGCCCAAGGGGTGGGCCAATCCCTGGACCACATGTTGAGTTGAATTTAGGATCTGCTGTGGGTTCCTCAGGGTTGTACAACTCTGCTCTCTGAGCCACAAACCCTGATCCGGGTGGTACCCAACCACCAGAACCAGTTCCTGTACCTATATCCATCTTCCCCAAATTGATCGGACCTTTCCATTGATCCTTAGATCCCAGATTCTGATCATTGCTTCCTCCCATGAAACTGGTTTGTTGTACCGGTGCTTCTGAGGAGTAGAAGTCTCTTTGAAAATTGCTGTGGGCATTGTTTCTGGGTTGTGTAGAAGCTCCACTATACTGTGCTCCATCACAGGCTTTACTAGTGACCACGGAAGCACCTCCCAGATATCCAAACTGCAGACGACGGTCCGTGTCCGTCGAATACGTTCCAGACTTCTTGCCGAAATCATTGTGCTGACTTGCTTTCTGGTTGGACACCCCACTGAAGTTGGTGGGCCTGATTCCAGTAGGATTAGTGGCAAAGCCACCACCAACCAGTTGTCCCAGTGCAGCATTTGGTGGTGGAAAAGCTATGGGTGGAGGTGGAAAGGCCCCACTGTGGGCCTGGGCCATGTTGGAACCCCTGAGATGGTTGAAGAGAGGTTGGGACATGGCCACATTGGAAAGAACCTGATTTAGGACAGTGGCTGCGGCGGCGGTATTGGTGGTTTGGGCGAGTTTGAGGCGGTGTAGGGTGAGCTGGGCCTGGAGCTGAGCCAGCTGAAGACTGGCAGGACTCAGCAGCAGGTTCTGACCCACTCCACCATGAACACCAGCCAGAGGAGCAGACTTATTATCAAGCTTTTCTCCTGAGGTACTGTGGAGAGACATATAACAGTTCGTCAGTTGAATGACCATGATCCATGGCAAATGTACGCAGTAAAAACTAGGCATCAACAAGTGACTATCCTAACTTCTGAAGTTAGTGTATGGTTCCTCTTTGATTCTGATTAAGAAAACTAGACTACGTTGAAAAAACTGGTTAATTTTTCTATTAAAAAACGTATTGGCTATTTGAAAATAACCTCAAAGCTCAAATAATTTGCCCAGACATTAGAGGAGCCAAAAATAGTTACATGCACGAAAGAGCACAAAAATATGACTAGGCTGAAAAAAGAACACCACGCTGCAGACAACAGGTAGCTAAATGCCATTATTATTACAGTTTTCCATGTTTGTTGAGGAAATTTCTTACACAGCTTTTTAAAAATGCTGGGTAGCCGGTGTTTTGTGTGCGTATGGCCGATCAGCGTACACTTACATAACTGGTAATTCCTATAGAACTGTTTTAGACCCTACTCTGAAGTAGGAGCTAATTTAGTTCCCTCAAACAGAGTTCTTAGAACCAAATACGTTCCTAGTTCCTGCGGTGCCGAACACGCCAAAAAGCAGGAACTTCCGCCAAAAGTTCTGGGAACTATGAAAAGGCTCTACCGGTGCCAAAGCGCCTTTGAGTCACTATGTTAGTAATGGTTTTTGAAATTGAAAGGTGGCATTCTGCAAAACCTCAAGGTGCTGAAATGGATTTTTATCCAATTCATAAACATTCCTGCTGGCCAGACATGAGTACAGAAACTTTGGACTCCCTGTCCCTGTGTGAGTGGACTGATTAATGCCCTCACATGCTCGCTAAATTTAGCAAGCACTACTATCAATCAAAATATCTGTGCAAGCCTGATACCACTCTCGCTGAGCACACACCCTCCAAGCCAAGGGCTGACATAAGTGGCAAAGCCCCAGTTGTAATAGTGGTGAAAGAGGGAACAACAATGTTTCCTGAGGATCTGGTAGACTTTTAACCTCATGAGGTGGATTCCAGGTGTTTCGAATACAAACCAAGGTTATGCATGAGCAGTCAAGAAACAGCTGGAACAAGGGGAAGCCCACAGATCCTTTCAGATGTAAATTTGTGCAACTGAATCTTTTGGTGGGATTAGCACCTCTCCAGAGCAGTGCTAGAGTCATTTAAGATTATGACACGGACTTACAGGAGCCTTTCCAGATCGTAAAGTTCACACATCAATGCCAGATCTAAGTTATCCCTTCTTTCTTTAGACAAGAAGATAATAAGATAAGCCTTTTTGTTTGCTCATTACACAAGTGTTTCTGTACCCAGGGGTAATTTACCTTTCCACTTCTTGTTAAAGTTAGGGTAGGTGATTTCGGAGGGGCTAGGAATAGCAAGCTAGCTTTAAAAGCATAAGATCCCAACCTCCCTACAAATCACTCTCCAAAGCCAAGCCTCCTCCACAGGTGGACCAGAGGCTAACCAGCGAGAGACAATGTTGGTGCAGAGTTGCATGCAACTGGTGAGAAAACTTCACAGTACAAAGCGCATTATATTACAATAATAACACCTTCTGTTCTTGCTCGGTCTGCATTAGCGTAATGGAACCCGCTGATGATGTATCAAGTCTGTGCGAATACACGCTGAAGTGCTATACAGGGCACCACTGGTGACTGGAACATACTCCTGGCTGAATGTGAAAGAACAAACCAAAATATCTATACCCCAAGCACATGGCTACATCAGTATCTCAAGCATTAGTCTAATGAATATAGACCTGATATTTATGCAGGGATACAGTGACTCTCATCTGTCAATGACATTACACAGCAATAGCCAAGCCAACTGTAGAGCGCATACACGGTTATTGCTATATGTAGGGTGCTTGATTTTATCCTTGAGGAATTGATTGGGTTGTAAGAGTTTAAGATGGAAGTTTGAAAAGACAAAACAGATTTCTTCATCATGCACAATATGACCAATATTGTGAAATTAAGGTTTTTGAGAAAAACATTTCAGGATTTTTCTCCATATAGTGGATTTCGTTTAAGGAGCAAGTTGAAGGTCCAAATTGCAGTTTCGATGGAGCTTCAAAGAGCTCTACATAATCCCAGCCGAGGAATAAGGGTCTTATCTAATGGAACGATCGGTCATTTATATAAATTTATATACTTTCTTGACCACAAATGCTCCTCAAAAAGCTTGACTTCACGCATTATGTAATCACGTTGGAAAGCTCACGCATGGTTAGTACTTCGCCTGAGTCCTTCGGTTCAAAAAGATAGGGTAGAGCGAAAAACTCCATCTCATTTTCTCAGCCAACTTTAAAATCGTCTGACAACGTTGTTTTACCTTTTTTATAAAGGGCGTTTGACTTTCTTAGCATGTTCACTTTGTAAACACTGGGTCGGTACTTCTGCCTACGTCACGCTTTCCAACGTAATTACGTAATGCGTAAAGTCCAGCAAGTGCAAGATGAGCATTTGTGGTTAAAAAGTATATTAATCTGTATTTTCTTTAGAAAATGACCAACTGTTACGCTAGATAAGACCCTTATTCCTCCGCTGATTTACATACATTTCCATATATTTTTAATACTTTTTACCCACAAATTCTCATCTTGTACTAGTTCTGTGATATGCATCCGCGACTTCACGCATTACGTAATCATGCTGGAAAAGTAACGTGTGGTTAGTTCTTCGTCCGTGTACTTCATCATCGTTTTACCTTTTATGTAAAGGGAGTTTGACTTTCTTTGCACGTTTGCTTTGTAAACACCAGGTCGGTACTTCTGCCTACGTCACGTGTTCCAATGTGATTTCATAATGCATGAAGTCCAGCTAGTGCAAGATGAGCATTTGTGGGTAAAAAGTATATAAATCTGTCTTTTTTTTTGTTTTTTTTAGAAAATGACCAATTGTTTCACTAGATAAGACCCTTATTCCTTGGCTGATTCCCATTAAAGTCCACTATATGGAAAAGTAACGTGCGGTTAGTTCTTTGCCTGTGTAATTGGTTAAAACAGGTAGGGTAGGGTGAAAAACTAATTTCATTTTCTCCTCCAAATTCAATATTGTCCGACATCATTGTTTTACCTTTTTTTATAAAGGGCGTTTGACTTTCTTTGCACGTTCGCTTTGCAAACACCGGGTCGGTACTTTTACTTAATGCGTTTGTGGTTAAAAGATATATAAATCTGTATTTTTTTTAGAAAATGACTGATCGTTTCGCTAGATAAGACGACGGATGATTTCCTTTGAAGTCCACTGTATGGAAAAGTAACGCCTGCTATTTAAAAAGAACCTCGAAGCTCAAAGATTTTTTTATTTTATTTCATTTTTTGGCATGTTTGCTTTTATCAGGATAGGACAGTATGTCGATTTGAAGTACTTCGTTTTAAAAAGGTAGGGTAGGGTGAAAAAACTCCATCTCATTTTCTCCGCCAACTTCAAAATCATCTGACATCGTTATTTTACCTTTTTTTGGAAAGGGCGTTTGACTTTCTTTGCACATTCGCTTTGTAAACAAGTCCAGCTAGTGCAAATTGAGCATTTGTGGTTAACCAGTCGTTTCACTAGATGAGACCCTCAAAAACCATAATTTCTTTTCGACTGAACATCTTGGATTGACATGGGGGTGAGTAAATTATCAAGAAATTTTAATTCTGGAGTTAACTAATCCTTCAAGATATCAGTTTCATTATTAGCATGTTAGCACACAGCTAAGGGTTTCTGATGCCTCAAAAGGCACTTTATATCTTTGTGGACATTATAAGATGTACATAGAGTTTTATTTTATTGTTATAAGCAGTAGCAGCAGTGTAAGGACAGTAAACAGGTACTTAAATATGGGTTTATATTACCACATTACTAGACATGTACAATCTGGCATGTGAAACGGCATGCGAAAACGTAATGGAAATCTTGGGCCAAGACACAACGTACATAAATTAGATTTTACGGTACAACTGGCCGTTGAGACCCAACAGCTGGTCAAGTGTAGCATACCACAATTCAGAGTGCAGAAATGGAGCCATTGATGGATTTCAGAAGTCTAGCTTTATGGCTGGCATGCTATAAAATGATCTTACATGTTGTAAGTGCACGTAAACGCGAGGACAGACTCTCTTAGATTGTATTTCGAAAACATTGTAACATTAGTAGCACATAAGTAGCGCTTAATTCCCACCTGAATAGCTTTGTTCGACAGATTTGCTTTTCTTCCTCTAAAAACTATTTGCGCATTTGTTAGTATATCGTAGCATTACTTTTTAATCATTGGTGAAAACATAAACAAAAATTTGTCTGCAATTTCGGACTGTATGACATTACGGCGGTATCGCCCTAACATCATGACTCAAACGCCCAAAATACACCAGTGACATACAACACAGCACACTCAGCTACTGCCGCAAACCAATACGGCTCTCACAGCTGCCCGCTCGCTTCTGCACTCGAGTCGTCTCATATAAGCAGAGGACCCAGGCGTCAAATGCCCTGCGCCAATTAATACAAGCCCGTCTTAGGACAGGAAATCTGTGGAGCATAATTATACGCCATTGTGCGTGTACAATGTCTTTGCACCAATCAGAGTCGTGGGAAGAAACAATCTGTGGGACTCTTCGTCTAGCACTAGATAATCCCGAGATGAATTGGCAAGACCATAGAGGTCATGCTACGCCGACCTCAAATGTGTCCTGAAAGCAACTGTTCCAGTTTATAAGAGCCGGACTTTCATTGGATGGAAATGCATGACATGGCTCAGATAGAGGACAGTGTCTGCAGTGCCTTCAGTACATGTTAACAAAAGTGGCCAAAATGTTTTGTCATTGTTTGAGCATGACAAAATTATGGAAATATGCTTCTACTGTCCACATTTGAAAGTCACGTAAAAAAGCATCTGCTGAAGAACTTAAATGTAAATGTATACAGCAATTACATCATTATAATAAATAAATAAGCTTTCTATTGATGTATGGTTTGTTAGGATAGGACAATATTTGGTTGAGATACAACTATTTGAAAATCTTGAATCTGAGAGTGTAAATATATATATATATATATATATATTGCCTATTGCCTTTAAAGTTGTCCAAATGAAGTTATTAGCAATGCATATGACTAATTAAAGATTAAGTTTTCATATATTTACGGTAGGAAATTTTCAAAATATCTTCACGTAACATGATCTTTACTTAATATCCTAATGATTTTTGGCATACAAGAAAAATTATTTTAACCCATACGCTATTGTTGGCTATTGCTACAAATACACCCCTGCTGCTTATGACTAGTTTTGTGGTCCAGGGTCACAAATGATTAAATGTAAATGTAAATATATGTATATTTTACAGTCCTGAAATTACAATAACTTTGTTATAACTTGGTAGTAACCCTAAAACCTAACCTTAACCATGAGGTTACCTTATACTACTCACTACTTTCTTGATTAAGTACACTGTAAGTACACATACTGTAAAATAAAGTGTAACCATTAATACTTTTATTCTGCGACGATCCACTAAATTGTTCAAATGTGTCAGTAAAAATATTTAAAAAATGAAAAGATTTCTATTTTGAGTAAATGCTGTCCATTTGAAGTTGATTTATTAATAAAAGAATTCAGAGCAGCAAAAAACCAACAAAAAAAAATTAAGCAGTTCAACTGTTTTCCAACCTAGATAATGATTTTTTTTTTTAAATCAGCATATTAGAATGATTTATAACGGATCATCTGACGACTGAAGTAATGAAGCTGAAAATCAGCTTTACATCACATGAATAAATCACATTTTAAAATATAATCACAGAAAATAGTTATTTGAAATTGTAATAATATTTCACAATTTCACTTGTTTTCTATTTGTTTTTTCAAATAAATGCATTCTTGGTGAACATAAGAGACGAGACTTTTTCAAAAACATTTTAACAGTCGTTCTGTTGTCTTTGCAATTATTACAATACGACAAAAACAATATTTACCAGCGACGACAACTGAGAATTAAGAAAATCCATGCACCATCATGTGAAATAGTATCAGGTGTTCAAGTCACAAACATAAAAACTGGTTTAATACTGTTTTTGTTTTAATTAGAGAGAAAGACATGTTGTCTTGTTGTATTTACTGTTATTTAATTGTAGATTCATGTGTTAAATACTGTGGTATGTGTGACCCGCACTGCTTCTGTAAAGCATTACATAGTCATTAAATCGAAATGTTAAAGTGTCAACTTTACACCGACACTGATTTTTTGCTCTAGTTTTATCTTTATGTACGCATACATTTTAAACGTTGACAATTTCCTTTTAATCTACTTCATCCTTAACTTAAACAGCACTTAACCATGTTATTATATACTCATTAAAAGCTAAACAGGTCTAAAATCTGCTGTAGAAACCAAAAATCTGTTTCAAATGTCTAAATGCATATTTGGTGCATTACAAAAATAAATAAATAACTAAATATTGCTCAAAATACAATAAAGAAATGCTCCTGAACACGAAGAACTAATAAACATTTCGACAAGGAAATCAGAAGCCTTCTATCCCAACAAACTTGTAATGGTGCGCATGTATCACCATATTCAGTTACCGCTAACAGGAGCATCTGGTGTCTGAAATGTAATGTACTGTATGTACAAGGTTTCGTTTCACGTCGGCTTTAAATGCTAGCACACTTTATTAAATTTAAAGTTTAAACGTACAAATAAAATGATCTGCAAATGTATGATAGTCTAAGTATATACTCTTAATTCAGATTCAGATTTGTGCTTACATCCGAAGAAAGACTCTTACGCTATTTAAATGTAAATGACTAAATTACATTTTATATGTATATACATAATTTAATTACATTTTTACAATCTAAAAAGTGTAAATGTGCAATTGCTGAATTAAAGACCTATTTTAGTCGTATCTAGATCTTGGTGTTCAATAAAGAGTTTAATACTGAAACAGTTTTCACTCATAAATTGCTTGTAGATTTCACAAACAATTACAAAGAATCAGATAGTACCAAGAAGTATAGTATTTTCTCGTAAAATGTGCTCCAGTAAACTTCGAAATGACATTAAACACGATTTCTGACTTTGAAAATGAAACTAGACGTTCCACACAAAGTCCAACCGAATGCAAAAGCAAAAACTGCGACAACCTCCAAAAGTTGAACCGTTTCAAAATTCACAGAATCGCTTCATGAAAACCAACACACGCCTTCGTCTCCACATACAACTTCACATCTATCGCCCTTATCCTGCAACGCCACTCAACAAACGTCTCACAAAGCCTTTTTTTCTCCTCACACTACATCTGCAGGCCGCGCTCAGAGAGGAAATAATAAATTAGCCCCTTAAGATGTGTGACAAACAGATTTAAAAGAGCGTTAAATCAAAAGAAAACTGGCAGCCGCTTTACAATTTATGGCAGAACACCGAGTCAACACATCAGCAAGATGCTGGCTCTTACCTGCGTTCCTTCACTCAAGCCTACGGGTTTCTCTTTCTTTATAACGACCTTTGCTCGGATCCAGCAGGACTCTGAGTTCACTAGCCGCCTGTACTTCCCTTTGCCATGAATGCGTGCTTGCTCTCGCAGGCTGATTTGGCCTGGAATAGCGGCTGGAGTGATGAAGTGTCACATGTGCTTCGCAAAAGTGTGTGAAGGGAAAACAGGGAGGGCGATGTTACATGAACTAACACCTTATGGATAAAACCATTCCCAAATGGGATGTGCCTCCACATCCGACGCATCAACTACTTTACCATGTACGACAGATTTTCTAGTTACATTTTAGTGGAGCCTGGAGAAAAACAAACAAGCAGACAAAAAACTATTATATATTTTGTAGGTGTAACAAAAATCAGCTTTTTTTGTACTTTATACAATACAGATGTGCAGTAATAAGCAGTAAAATAACAGCATTTGTTGTAAAATTCATGAATTATGAAACCAAGTTAATTTTAGCTGTAAAGCAGCTTTGGAAAAGACAAATGCGATGTTATTAAGATCAATTTTGTTTAATGTTGTTTCAATTTGGTGTAATAACTGTGTAATAAATGTAGTCATGTTGATTTAATTCTATTAAAATGAAATCATGTAATTTAGCTAATTTATCAGTAAAATACAGCCAATTTTAAATCAGTTAACTACACTGATTTTCAAAGTTGTAAATAAAGAAAGATTATAAATACTGTTTATGTTTTTCTACTTAGAAATTTCTCTTTAACACAACTTGTGAAAAAGTTTTCTACACCAATTTTTTTGTAGCATAAACTAGCAGTTTTGTATTTATTTACTACATATGTAAACCAAAAATATTGCTAAATAAATGCTATTTCAGGTTTTTTTTACGTCAAAATTTCACGTTTAATACAAAAACCTTTTTTTGAAGTTGTTGTGAAAAAGTTTTCTACACCATTTTTTTGTAGCATAAACTAGCAGTTCTGTATTTATTTACGACATATGTAAACCAAAAATATTGCTAAATAAATGCTATTTCAGTTTTTTTTTTACTTAGAAATCTCACGTTTAATACAAAAACTTTTTTTTGAAGTTGTTGTGAAAAAGTTTTCTACACCATTTTTTTTGTAGCATAAATTACAATACGTAAACAAAAAAAAACTCTTTTTTACAAAATAATTTTAAAATTAGGTCTAAATTCGATTGATTTCATTTAAACTTGCATTTAAATTTTTTTTTAAATGGATATAAAATAGCTATATTTAATCTGTCCTGACTCTTAAAAATGATTAAGGTTCATTCAGTCAAATGAAAAGTAATAAATTGAATTAAAATGTACAAAAATGGAACAAAAAACACCCTGACTTAAACTGTTAGTAATATTAACATTTGTTTAATTTAATTAAATATAACTTCATTTTTTAAAAGAATACATTCATTTGTATACATTTTTAAACTTTTAAATATAACCAAATGAAGCACATTTTAAGATTTAATTCATTTGTAACACTTCACAATTAACAACGTGAACTAAGAATGAACAAAACTTCTACAGCATTTATTTACCTTAGTTCATGTTAATTTAAACACTTACTAATGCATAATTAATATCAAAAGGTGTGTTTGTTCGAACATTAGTTCTTGTACTAGCATGAATAAACAATGAATGACTGTATTTTTATTAACTAACGTTAACAAGATTAATAAATAGTGTAATAAATGTTTTGTTCATTGTTCGTTCATGTTATCTAACACATTAATGTTAACAAATGACCCCTTTTTGTAAAGTGTTACCAGTTCATTAAATTAAATATAACTTAATTGAATTAACACAAATTCATTTAAATGTTACCACGTGAAGCGCATTTTTAGGTTGCCAGGCAAAAAATAACACGCATGTTAAAAATACGCACGCAAGACCTTTAAAACGAATTCAAGTGAAATCTAAGTGAAACCCGAGCCATCCAAATCTAGACGAAAATGTACTCCTAGAGTCACGTACAAGTTTGTAGGATAATGTTAGAGTATTAAATCCTAAACGTGATCCTTGTTTGACAGCATTCTGTCTTTGCCAAGACGCCCACCTGGCTCTGAACTTCATATGTCGAGTGTTCGCTCTGTCCTAGTTTTCACATTTTTAATTAGCAACATCAGTGCGCTGGAATGACAGATGAGTGCTATCACCTGCTTATCATGATAAACTGAAGCGCTGACAGCATCTGGGATAAAACGCAACACCCTGACAGATCAACTGCAATTATTGGGAATATTAACACACAACAGAATGTCATTATAAACCGCGAACACATCCACAAGCTTCGGCCGGAAATATTGGACAAAACTACTGATGAAATGTGAAAATAAATAACACGTGGTCACACGTAATCACGCAACAGTTAAAATCATTTCATTTCATTTGCTTAATTGCTCAATTGTGTTTGTTGGAAAACAACACATTTTTAGCTAAATTACAATAGAATCATAATCAACAGTTATTGTAAAAACTGTATAAAAGGTAACAAATACTACGTTAGTTTACATGAACTAAGAACAAACAATACTTAATTACTTAATACTTAAAAATTAATGTTAATTTCAACATTTACTAATGCATTAAAATCACAAGCTGTGTTTGTTAACATTAAACAGCTAATGCACTGTGAACTAACATGAACAAACAATGACTGTATTTTTATTAACTAACGTTAACACAGATTAATAAACTGTGCAATAAATGTATTGTTCATCGTTTGTTTGTTAGTTAATACATTAATGTTAACAAATGACACCTTATTGTGTATAAGTATTGCTTTTTTTTTTTTTTTTAAAAATCTGTTTGCTATCATAATGTAAATATTGTAATGATATTAAGAATGAACAGCTTTGTTATTATGTTATTTTAGGATTTATAATTTTCTTTACCTTTAACTACACAAGCAACAGCTAAAATACAGAATATATAAACTAAAAAAATGAAATTCAGTACTTTTAGTAATGGGAAATTTAGTAACGAATGTCTAAATTGAATTGTCATTTTTCCAAATATTTACCACATTGTTTTCATATAAATTTAT